>JAOYSI010034639.1:0-22231 GCA_025775065.1 Hiodon alosoides
TGTGTGTGTATATATGTATGTGTATATATATATATGTATATATATATATATATATATATGTATATATGTATATATATATGTATATATATATGTATATATATATATATGTATATGTGTGTGTATATGTATGTGTATGTATATGTGTGTGTGTATATATACATACACACACATATATGTATATGTATGTATGTATGTATGTATGTATGTATGTATGTTACAGTTTGTTATATTATTACCAGAATTTCAGATCTAAGGGCTACATGGCTAGGGAATCTGTCATGCACTGCCTGACTAATCCCACCAGTCTTCCTGCCTCTGTATAATGCGTCTGTGAGCCATTGTCATTATTGTTAGGTTGCAGATTATGGAAGTTTTGATGTTCTGTTTGTCGTCAGATTGCAAGTGCCACGACGGCGCCGACCATCCCGCCTCACCTCACCCCAGGTCTGCGAGACGTCACCCTGCGATGCCTGGAGCTGGAGCCCACGGACAGGCCCCCATCCCGGGAGCTTCTCAAACACCCCATCTTCCGCCTCAGCTGGTAGGCCGTACATCTCCAAAAAGGGGGTGCGACGCATCACCATACTACTGAGGGCTCCGCCCCCTAAAAAGCCTGCCACTGACTCTGCTGTGCCATTCGCCACCTGGCTAACCTCGCAACCCCCCCGTCACGGACGACAGGCCACGTCAAGGCCTCTGCTGCCTCATGTAATGGTCACAAACTGCTGTACCCTAGCACAAATTGAGTTGCAAGACGGTGCCTTTTTAAGTGTGACATTGAACCCCTCTCAGTCAGCTCTAATTACAGTTTTATTTGGTATGGCGGTCTTGAGGTAAAGTCAGTTGTTCTGCAGCTTGTAGCCATTTTTCATTTCAGCGAGGTTTAAATAGGATTTTTTTCCTTTTTTTCCCCCCGGCAATTCGAAAAATATTTTTAACCACACACATTTGACCACAGAATAAGACTATTTTATTATCTGCTTAAGCTATAGCATTATATAAAACGTTTCAAACTATGTCAATGACCATAATTGTGAAAATCTGTTGAGTCTAGATGACAGCGATTATTAAAGTGGATTATTATTGTTTTTTTGTCAGATTATCTTGTGTATATTACATTTCTGAATGCAATTATATAAAGTTGCCTTTTATGTGTGCATTTTACTGTTAGGCCATAGTGCTTGGTCAAAAAATCAGAAAGCTCTTTAAGGTGTTTCAGGGAAGGCGCTTTTTACCAGAAACTATTTTTGTGGGTGGGCAAAATGCTGAATGTGAACGCTTACGGTGCCGGTATTTCAAAGATTTGTCTTGATGTCTTTATTGAAAAACTCAAAACAGTCTCATTTTCACACATAAGAGATTGACCATTTAAATGGGTTTTAAGGTTGCAGGGGAAGGTTTTGAAGTCAGGTCACAGTGAACATCCTGTTAGTTTCTTAACTGTTACTGTAATGTTTGAGACTTCTGGCTCTTGCGAACAAAAAATGTTATTTGGTAGTTGCTATCTCATAATAAAGCAGAACAATATTTCTTTTTAAAACACATTTTTACATCCTTTCATAATTGATCTGCTATTTTCTTGTGGTGCTGTTCCTTCATACATAGCAAAGCTTCTGTAGAAATTATTTTGATTATATGTTTTAAAAGAACATTGATGTACATCTGAGGGTTTTCTATATATTTTCCACCAGGGATTTTCCATATAGTAAACTTTAAATGATATATGTGTGGGATGCACATATAGCAAATCTTTAGATTTATTTTCCTTTGATTAACAAGACAACAAATCAGCTCCTGATCTCCTTTCATTATGATTTAAGAGCATGTTGAGATCGTTTTAACTGTATGAACCGTAACTCTTCAAGTGTTGTTTATCTGGTTGTAATCAGTTAAGGTCAAAAGATTAGAACAGGAAAAAGCAGTAGCTGAGCTAAGTGAAATGTCTAGAAAATACGACAGAAAAATATAACGAAATATGCAGTTGGTCGTTTGAAATCCCTAGACGAATAATTGGAGTGGGGATGTCAATGGTATGAGAAATTCAAATGGAACATTATTAACTAAATTGAAACTTTATTTAATGCAAATTTCTATTTCTTTATGTTGAGTACAAGCGTGACAAAGCTTGAAGAGTTAAAATGTAAATAAATGTGAAGTTTGGTAGCTAAAATTATTGTACTTGACTCCTGTATTTTTATACCACACTTTTTCCATGAACACAGAAATTATTTTTTTGTTCCTGCTTTGGGTTATTTTTCTTATCTTATCTTTCAATGTCTTTTTTAAGAGCTTTAAATGTATGCACACATTTTTATATACTGGAAAAAAATATTTCTGTCATATTCATAAAGGCTAATCAGTATTACTTCAATGTGTCATGCCTGTAATTCTTCCCATTTGCTGTTGAATATTCTTTTGGTCCTCTTTCTGCTTACTGGTCTATGTTATATATTTTATTTCTTATTTTCAATGCAGATGTAATGTCATTTTATTTCTTTTCTTTTTTTTTTTTTTGATTGGAGCTGGACTGAAATCGTCATTTGAAATTGTTCTGAGCTATTTTCTGTGTCACTTGGTGGTACTTTTTTTTTTTTTTTTTTTTAATTATTATTATTTTTAAGGAACGTCTATTGCTGTTTTATTCCAGTCTCTACTACCTCAGGTGTCCTATAGAGTTTTCTTCAACCAAAGTTCACTTTCTCAATATATACTCTATTTTGACTGTACTTTTGTTTTGTTTCTTCCTCTTCAAAGATTTCCAGGGCTTAAGGGCTAACTTCTATTAGCACCTTTATCGTGCAAATAAACTCATGATATCTCTGGGTAAAAAAGATATAAGATTGGCTTAAGCTGTATCCTTCGTAATTTTAAATATATCAAGATATTTTAATTATTAAAAGGTTTTGCCCCATGTAAACATTTTATAGCATAATTTGGACTTATTTTGGTGTCTGTCTTTCTAGTAAATAAAAGGTTTGGGAAAATCATTCGGTCTTGTTGGAGTTGTTTTTGCACTTCACAGCTGCCTTCAGCGTTCCACGTGGTAGTGTATTTTCCCCCAGGACCAGTGTGTTACAGGCTGTTAGTTCTTCACTTCTTTTCACTCAAGCACCACAGAAGGGCCACTTCACTAAATACGTGGGCATTTTTTTTTTTGACTACACGTACATAACATTTTTTGTGTTGTATGTTTTCTTACTGTTTATTCAATATTAAAGGGAATGTCTGTGCATTAGTAACTGGACCTGCCAGAATTGTAAAATAATTTTTTTGCCAGTTTTTATGTCATATCTATCCTTTCATATAATTTGAATACAGAGAAACATTGTTCACTTGGAAATCCTTTCCAGAGGATAGAAGCAATTCCTTTATTAGACAATTACCTAAAGATCTAATATATAATCTCAAATGCAAAGGTTTCCAATCGAGTATGAAATATTAACCACCTCTAATGGTGCCCCCCCAAAAGTATCAGATATGCCAAATCACATGAGAGTGCCACATGTGATGAAACTGCGATGCTATGAAAGCTGGCGGCCATGACAGGTCCTTTTTCTTATAAAGGCTGAATACTAAGTATTTAGTATCTTGCCTTTTTTGTGTATTCTGCCGAGAGACTTCTACTAAAACAATTGTTTTGTGTGTTACTAGACCTTTTTGTGAGAGAGAAAATGCATTTAGTATTTGTCTGGACCTATCTGGAAAATTAGCTCTCATTTGCCCGAATCGCTTGTTAGCTAGGAGCCCTGCCAATTTAACACATCCCAGCCCTGACAGGAACACGCCAATTACACACTGTTGCTGTGCTCTCCTGGTCACAACCGGCTAACGGCATGAGCTGGATTTGCGCTCATAAGGATCAGTCTGCATGCATGTGACTTTTGACAGTTATGATATGATGAAATTTTTTTCTCAGTATGGAAATGTTTTGTACAACAAAATTGTAGTGTGGTCATGGGTTCCAGATTGTAAAAGAATAGTAAAAATACAATGGCTGCTTCCTTGAATTCACGTATGAAGAACATAGGTAATATATGTGCTGAGCAGATATCTGTGTGATCTTCATTTACCTTGGCACCATTTTACTGATCAATTTTTCATAACGAATGAAGTTGAGTCAACGAAAAGACTATATACACAATCATTCTCCATTAAAGCCAACATATGCTTTATAGGATAGTAAATAAACAAAGAATATGCAATTCTACGACACTTATATAAATATCCATATACACATAATTTTGTTTTTGTCAAAACAAATCTGAATCTGAATCTGGTTTTCTACTTTGAGGTCACTATGTTTAAAAAAAAAAATGTGTGTCTGTTTGGATGAGAAATACCAAGTGTCTTAAATAGAGCAATAGTATAGCTACAAATACAAGTTTGTTACGGACAGTGATGCCTCTGTGGAATTTAAGACAATAGTATGATTGGTTCCTTGAACACAACAAGCTAATCTTTTCTCTGGTTGGAGGTCATGCCTCATGTATGTCAGTAAAGGGATTTGATTCTCAGTCAGGGTTCCTGTGTGTAAAAACACGATGGTTTTTATACGATAGCTGTCTATCTTTTTTGTTTTTTTTAAACCTAGTTGTTCAATGAACAAATTGCTAATCTAATTATAACACGGTTACTCTTGTGGAATATAGTTTTATATAGATCATATGTTCTTAGGTGCTGTTGATAGATCATGCACTGATGTACCTGTATAAATCCACTCTTTAACATAAATGGAGAGAACATGTTATTTAGTCACTACAAAAATGTTTCAATCTACACCCCTTTTTACAATAGGTGTTGGGAAATACACTCAATTACCATTAGTTACAGTTTGTTACACACATTCCTGGTGGAGTTACTGCAGTACTGTCCATAAAACTATTTTGAACAAAAGTGAAAATACATACATTGAATATATTTAAGGCTCTTTTGTCTCTCTCCATGTTAGAGGCACCAATCGAAAATTGCAATGGAACAACTTTGAATCCAGTATAATATTTAATATGTAAGTACCCCCCCAGTGAATTTACCAGATTTTGATGTGCTTTATTTGTAAGTGTATGTTAAAATATTACTTTCTTAATGTTAATCCAGTTACAACCAAATTAACTTCTCGTCTAAGTGGAATGTTACCCAGGACCTGGCAGGAATTTGCAGAGGGACTTACTAAGAATCAATTGTTTTAAAACACTTTCAAGAAAAGCAACTGCCCCCCCCTCGAAAATGTCATTTTAAACTAGTTACTGAAACATTTACTCGCTTGTACATGTATGCAGTATATTTATGTGCATATTTTACAATATAGTATATATATTACTTATAATAAACTAAAATATGTACCTAACTGAAGTGCTGAAAAGATTTATATTTATTAGATTCATAGAGGCAAATGGGAATGAAGTTCGTGGCCAAGCCGAGATGCGCATGTACTCTGATGTGGTTCATTTGAATATCCAGCCTCTCGTTGTCAAGGGGACCGACTGCAGCTTCTTCACGGATTCGAGCGAAAATGGCTCTGGCTACCTCGCCAGAAGTCGGACGTCTTTTCTGATTGGTCTCTGCCCTCTCACCATATACCGTCATTCACTCACACCATTCAGCCACTCAGAACGAGTATCTGCATGGTAAATCCTTTCACGTCGATGATTGGTTAGATGCTTTAAAGGGGTGGGTAAAAGCGGAACTTCAGAAGGCTCGTACTCAGATACTATTGGATGTTAATCAGTCATTTTACAAGAACTGGGTGTCGTCTGTACACAGTTTTTAAGACATAAATAGTCAGCAGGGCGCATCCTGTAAAGTAAGTAGTAACAAAAAGAAGTTATATCAGCTTTCCAGCCTACCTCTGATCTATCTGAAGTAATTTAGTGTCTACGGTGAGTGTTATTAATTTTCATTGTACGGATATGATTTTACTGCATAACATTCCTTGCAAGCAATTTAGTAATAAGGTCTCTTTTTAATGTTTACTACTATTAGCTAGCTTGTAATTCAACATATTGAATTTAATTTGTTTATTAAACATAATCAAAATAATTAGCTAGGGACTTTTTTAATTTTAATTTTATTTTAGAACGAAGTGGTCAACCTACGTCTGTTTTTTATTAACGAATCTAATTAATAAGGACAGTAACGTTGATGGCTAGTTGGAGATATAATTATTAAGGCACAATTACTTAATAATGAATCCATCAAATCCATTAAAATCCATTTGCTAGAAGCTAGAGTAATATTGTGATCTCATTTATTCAATATATCTAACCTGTCATTTTGACATTTCTTGTTAGTAAATAAATGTGAATGTAGTAAAATAGTTCAGACTGGCAGATATTTAAAAAATAAATTAATCTGCTCGGAAAAATTGTGCTGAACACCGATAACTTATTTATCCGGCAGTGCTTTTTCTTTATTGAAACGGAAGTCCGTCTGTTGTTTAGTCCGGGTAGTAACATCGAAGATTGACCTTATGATCTTTAAAAGGGGCATCATTTTGTTTTCCTACAACACAGGTGTCCGTATGATCGTAAGGTAAGCGGTTAAAGGTGTTTATACAGCAGTCATTGTACTAAATAGAAGCTAATGTTGCTTCCTACTTGGCAATACGGATAAGACGGTGAAACACTCATAATCTTATTGAATATGCTGCCGTCCTTAAACGATGTGGTGTTACGTTAACTAGCAAGGTACCTACATAGCTTGTCTGAGAGAGCAAGACATTGGAAATACAGCAAATTAAAGTTGCTTGAATATAAACGTACGGTGTAGCACTCCGAAGTTGATGCCTTACGCGAAACTAGACATGCTAGTGGTTTGATGGAAAATAGCAAAGGATACCTGCAGTCCAGATCTAGGAGCAAGTGGAGCCGGTGTTGCCATGGTAGTGTAGTCTAACCAAATATGCGGCTAAGTAAGGTACATGTCCATAATTTAAATTAAAACTCGGGTTATACACTACGACAAAACGTTATTATGCAGGTAGGGTTCCTGTCAAATAATAGCGCCACGCTTCAAGACGTGTGTTTTAGCTAGTAAGCTGGCTAATATTGTCGTGAGGAAAAGCCGAAATGTATAATAAACAATGGATGATGATTATTCATGCAATGCAAGCCGCAGAGCACTGGGTTGGTATTATTTTATTAAGTTGGTTCGTAACTAGCAAAACGTGGAAATCATGTGCCGAGTTACGTATTCAGTTGCACGTGATCTAGTGCTTTGATGAGGTTGCAACTTCAGCCTTTACGTATTGAACATAAGTGTTCAAAGGGTCACGTTAAATCTACACCGTGTAACTAGGTAAAAGGACATGCGTATTTGCAGGATACATGCCCTTTACCCCAGTTAGTTGTAATCTAATTACGTAAAGGGACTTGTTTTTTGTTTGCGTTTTCTCATGTTTTGTAAAGAAACCTTGCTCTTGACGTAGTTATATTTAATGGGGGTTCCGGGTTGAAGACTTTGCCATTGCCAGTGTGTGCTTCTTTGATTTAGGTTTGGATTCTTTCATTCATAAAGTTCCATAAGTTAGTTATCCCTCTAATTTAAATCCAATTAATTAATTTACTGTCTGTCCTCAGCTCTGTTAAGATGCCTGGATCAGTTCCTGCAAGCGGCGAGGCCACTTGGCCTAAAGATGTTGGCATCATTGCCTTGGAGGTGTACATCCCCTCCCAGTATGTGGACCAGGTGGAGCTGGAGCAGTTTGATGGAGTGGCAGCAGGGAAGTACACGATCGGCCTGGGCCAGGCTCGGATGGGCTTCTGCTCGGACAGAGAGGACATCAATTCTCTGTGTCTGACCGTGGTGCAGAGGCTGATGGAAAGGAACTGCCTCTCGTACGACAGCGTGGGTCGGCTCGAGGTGGGTACCGAGACCATCATTGACAAGTCCAAGTCTGTGAAGACGGTCATCATGCAGCTGTTTGAGGAATCTGGGAACACCGACGTTGAGGGCATTGACACCACCAACGCCTGCTATGGGGGCACAGCCGCCCTCTTCAATGCTATAAACTGGGTAGAATCCAGCTCTTGGGATGGTAAGACTGCTTTTGGATTTCAGTTAATTTTGTTTAAAATAAAAAATAAAAGTCAAGTAAAGTAAAATTCCTTGAGTAATCAAATGTATTTAGTTGGACTATAGGAATTTTAATATTTCTAGTGACTGTGGAGAAACGATATGTCGGAGCCGTTATGCTGACTGGGACAATACTAAAGTAAGTAGTCATAAGCTGTTTGCTTCGATGCAGGTCGCTATGCCCTGGTGGTGGCTGGGGACATCGCCGTGTATGCCACAGGAAGTGCTAGGCCCACCGGGGGTGCAGGAGCAGTGGCCATGTTGGTGGGGCCGAATGCCCCTTTGGCATTTGATAGAGGTAGGTCATTTGGCACCAAATGAAAGGCTTACACTGTAACTAATTTTCTGCTGTGCATAGTACAAAAAATCTTCACTTTTGAGAACATGCCACCTTTTCTCTTTTCCCTGTTTTAGTGTAAACTGCAGAAGTATGTAAGCAACTCACATAATTTAAACTATTTGTGGATATTGGTTAGTTTGAATTTTAAGTAGGTTAATATTAGCTTTAATTCTATGACCAATGGTCTTAATTGTGAATCTGTTGTCATTTTGTGTACAATATGCGCATAGTCAAACTACGAAGGTACAAAATGATGATGTAAAGGGTTATTTTGTGGCATGGACTTGGACCTGTCTATACAGTTGGTGCATATATCTGCTCCTTTTGGTTGGATGCTCACTTCTTCTTTTACAGTTGATAGGGTCAACATTATATGGCCATTCTAAAAAGAACCCTCATATTCAATGAACGTCACGCAGTGGCATTGATGGTATTGATGGCAGATATATTTTTGCTTCATAATTTGAAAGAGCAAGTAAATGTTTAAAAGGTTGTAGTAAATGCTGTTTAATCATTAATTTTTTTTTTTAAGTTGATATCCCTATACACATTTTTTCACATTATGCCTCCATATGACATTTACATTTAGTGATTAGCAGACTAAGAAGTTAAAAGTAAAAATAATGTCACATATTGCTAGAGTTTTTAATTGCATGAACCATAAAAATATATTAATTTTTAAAAGGTGAGAACTTAATCAATGATTTTATAATAAAAATAAATGTTTTAACATACAAGTTGAAAGTCAAAGTAAAACTCATTGTAGCAGATTTGTCTTTGATTTTAGGTTGCACATCTGTGTATATCAAGACTTTCTTATAGCCGTCTGTCTTGGACTGGCCTTTACAAGAAAAGTTGCGCTTTGTTACGTCACAACCAGAGATAGCCGGCTACTATTTCATGCAGTTGGCTAGCAGGGTGAAGGAATATTTGTATTATATTAGAATTTTACAGGAAAACTTCATAATCGCTTACATTTTTTTAGTTCTGTTTTGTGAGGAGAAACGATGCATGAAGCCATTTCTCAAGGTTGGAAGATTTGTTTTTGCGACACTCTGGTATTATTTTATATTGCGTAACAGTGTGAAACTGAAGGATTTGTTTTCTGTTTCCTTTAGCAGGAGTTTTCAACAAGATCTGGATGTTTTCATACACTGTTGTTATGTTTACACAATTGGCAACCTGGAAACGGGCTGTCCCATTAAATCGCTCTGTTGTGTTAGTCCGTTCGATACGGTCAGTTTAATGTCAGCCAAAGTACACATGTATTGTGTCGTACTTTGCGATGACGTATGTTTGTTTACCTTTCATCAGTTTGTCTTATGTTGGGGGGGTTTTAATGGGGATGGCAGTAATGTCTTATTATGATTGCCAGCCAGCTAATGGCAGCTGTGCACGTTTCTGACCCTTCAGGTCTCCGTGGGACGCATATGCAGCATGCTTATGACTTCTACAAGCCGGACATGGTTTCGGAGTACCCTGTGGTGGATGGCAAGCTGTCTATCCAGTGCTACCTCAGTGCGTTAGACAGGTGCTACAAGGTTTACCGCAACAAGATCCACTCTCAGTGGCAGAAAGGTAGGAAGGTTAATGTGTATATAGCCTCCCATTTTAGTGCTTGGTGCCAGTCCTTGTAGAACACATCAATACAAAAATTGTCTGTGGTCTTTGAATGCCACTAAACGTTAACTGTGCTTTTTGACCAACTCCTCAGTGTTCAATTGTCTCCTCTTTTCGTCATCAGAGGGCCTTGAAGGGAGTTTCAGCTTGAACGACTTTGGCTTCATGGTGTTCCATTCTCCCTACTGCAAACTGGTCCAGAAGTCCCTAGCTCGCCTGGTGCTTAACGACTTCCTCAGCGACCCCAATCCTAACACAGAGAGCGGGATATTCAGTGGGCTGGAGGCTTTCAGGTGAGCAGATTCTATTGTGCTCTGATAGTGAGAGTTTCCAGAAAAGGCAGTAAAAATTCTAAACGTTCCGGGGCTTTTTTACAAGACTTTTAAAAGGCCTAATGTTCTGACTACAATGCTGTTTACTGACTTTTACTTATTAAAAACTCTAAAGATGTTAAATATCAGAAACATTGGGATTTTAGGCATTAATAACGGAGTTTTTGACCAAATGTCTATCACTTATTAGATGGATCAGATTAAATGGAGCTTTGTCTGTCATTCAGATGATAATATTGATGTTAAGTGATTTGTGTGGATCTGTTATAGCCCTATGGGCACACATGAAACTGCAGGAGGCAAAAAGCTGAAGCTGTTTCCTTTGTCTAAATTTAAGGGAAGTGAAGCCTGAGGAGACCTACTTTGACCGAGATGTTGAGAAGGCCTTCATGAAGGCAAGCGCTGAGATGTTTGAGCAAAAAACCAAAGCCTCCCTTTTGATATCCAACCTGAATGGAAACATGTACACGCCATCGGTGTATGGCTGCTTGGCCTCTGTCCTTGCCCAGTAAGTCAGATTTCTCATTAGAGGGCTCACTAGTCCATTGGACATCTCATAGACATATTTTTAATCTATGAGACTATTGTTTTATCTAAGGACTGCTTCTTTTTACACTATTAAGTGATGCCTGTTTATTTTATGATATGAATGCTTTTACATTACTCTTCACAGCTGATTGTTGTAACACATGTTGTGCTCTTACATATATGATAACACGAGTGGGTAAGTGGGTGTGATGAGACAAGAACTGCGTGAATTATACACTTGGGCTAGTGTATAAAGCCGCTTGCTCTCCACAGACATTCAGCACAGCAGCTGGCCGGCCAGAGGATTGGTGTGTTCTCCTACGGCTCGGGCTTTGCCGCCACGCTCTACTCCATCAGAGTCACGCAGGATGCTACCCCGGGTGAGTGCTGTGCTGCACGTGCGGGTTCTGCTGCTCTAAAACGCCTCTGGAGAAGTCTCTCTCCTGTATCTCGCAGACAGGATATTCCCAAAACGGAGATGTTCTCCTCAAAATGTGTTTTTGTTGTTGCTAGTCCAAATGTGACCACAAGGGGTGTGTTGACTAAAACTGGAACAACTTGGAATGGAGTACAATTTTGGGAGATAATTCGTCCCTTGAGTGAAATGCTTTTCGCAGGCAGTTAAACGTGTCCTCGGTTTGTTTTTTAAGGTTCGGCGTTGGATAAGTTGCAGGCCAGTCTGTGTGACCTCCAAGCCAGACTCGACTCCAGGAGAAAGGTGTCCCCGGCTGTGTTTGCTGAGAACATGAAGCTGAGGGAAGAGACTCACCACCTAGGTACTTCTGACATTGCTGAATGCACAACCAATCTCCTGTCATGGTTCTCCCAAAAATTTGGATGTGTTTCTGAATTGGACAATAATTTCCCCTAAATAATCATGGGGGAAAACATCGGCTTTATCAAAATGCGATTGCTGAAACCCTGGGCCCCGACTCGGTTAAAATGCTGTACTTAATGCAAGTGAAGATAATATTTTCCACAAGAGGACCCAATTTAGCCCATTAAACCTTTATTTATTTTTCTTTGTATGTGTGTTAAAATTTTACTCTGGAGATTCCTCCATTAAGTCAATGGTTTAAAAAAAATGAATATGCTCCTTCTACAGCAAACTACCGCCCCCAAGGCAGTGTAGATGACCTGTTTCCAGGGACATGGTACCTGACCCACGTTGACGAAAAACACCGTAGGGAGTATGCTAGGCGGTCTTTGAATGAGGATGAGCCCTTGGAAGCTGGATTGGTCAACTCCACCTTGGCAAAAGAGGTATATTTGCATTTTGATGTACGGTGGTTATACAGCATTAATGATAAATATCAAACCGTCCCTTGTAATTTGGTTAATCACTATGCAGTCTGTGGTTAATGTGAACACTTCCACCACCATCTCATGTATCAAGACTTACTTTCTCTGTATTTCAGCATGTCCCCAGTCCAGCAAAGAAGATGCCGCGCATGCCTGGTACCACAACTGGTCCTGAGCTGGTCACCATTAGCAACGGAGATCACTGAATTTACCTCTATGAGGTATCAGTATACACAATGAAAGGAAGGTCATCACGACGACTGAAAACAAAACAAAGGAATGCACGAAAAATTTCCATCCACCCCTTATGACGTGCTCAGTTTTCCCATAGCTGAATTGAGTACCAAAGGGTATGTGGGATTTGACCTGCGCTCAATGTGGTGTGTATGTATATATATATATATATATGAAATGATTTCTTAACAAAATAAATGTGCAGTAAAGCATTCAAAAAGGCAACGTTATGGATGAGCAGAGACGATGGACACGTGTACATCATGTACACAGCACAAATACAACAGGCCATATTCCCCAGCCCTCAACGGTTTAAAACATGTTTTTTTATGTCTATGAAACAGAAGGTTTTTATTTAGACTATAGGAATTTACAAAGACAACTGTTTAATCTGCCTCAATACTGTATGTTACAGAGACCCATGAGACATTGTTACTTATGTCTTCACAAACTGGTAAATGGTCTTTCATCTCAGAATACATTAGAAATACAGGCTTTTTTTGTGTTATACTTGACATTTGTTTTTCGTTCATTCATTTGCACTTTGAAGAAAGTGTGTGTTTTTAAAGGGAAGAAGAGCCAACAACAGGAACAGGATACTATAAATCTTTTGGAATATCGCTAAGAGCCTCTGTTGATTAAAAAGGGAAGTGGGCCTTTTTCCACTTTTTTGGGGTTCAACACTTAGTTTTGTCCATGTGAAACATTTTCTCATGAACATTGGCGACACTCACTCACTTGTTGGTCTACTGAACACTAGAGATTGTGATGCAATATTCGAGTGTATAGCTGTCAGCACATGAAGAATGGTATGCAAAACCGAGCCATTCCTACTAATTGTTGTAATGAACACAGCGTATTGAGGTAATTCAGTTGATGTTTTTACAGGGGAGGGTGTCGGTGTATATGCTGTTTGAAACCCCGTCTTGTGTTCAGAAACATGTCTAAAGTTTGACGATATCTTCTGTATCGTGCAGTGTGGAAACCCTTTGTAAAGGGTAAAAACCTTTTTTTTTTTTTTTTTAAGAATGTATTGTATCTAGAATTTAAAGCCAGAGCTAAATGGAGAATTACAAGGAATTGCTAAGTAAAAAAAAATCATGTAAGTATAGTTATTCAGAATATACTTTTTCTAATTTAGTCCTATTGGATGCAAAAGAGTTGGAATCTATAGATGCAATTTTAATATTGTATGTGAGTGGTAAATGTATTTTGTCACTACATATTTCGTACTTACTAAATATAAGTAGAGGAAATGCAGTTATTGTTCTGAAGTCAATCTGCTAGCTCTTATTTTTTAAAATGTAATCCTGCAAACTAATGTTAGCCTCACCTAACAATATGCAATTATTCTGCTTCATTTATTTGGAAACGGCAAGCTCTGTTTAAGTGAACTGTCTGGGTCTAAAAATTCATTCAAATTTGACTGTAGTTGGTTTACCTTTCAACGTTGGTTGTGCCTAGAGAATGTGCAGATGTGCAGGTACGTTTAAGCAGACGATAAATGCTAATTGTCTCTATTTACTGCAGCGTTCAGGAACACCTGTGACTATTGCCTTTTTACGCCATTTGGACAATTGTGAAATTAATGTAATATAAAGAATGACAGCCAGTTCATTTTAATGATTTAAAGCCTTAAACCCAAAGGGCTTAAAGCAAGGTTGATGTACAATTCAAGAAGGCATCCATGACAGGTACACTTGATTTGTAAATGTTCTGCAATTTCTTAATTTTTTTAAAGTGGGTACTAAATGATGGTTTTGGTGGGTCATGCTGTGTACATGTGTCTAGTTCTTTAACAAAAATGTAATTGGTACTGTTAAGAACACCAATTGTTTCTTGTGGTAGATGGTCAATGGTCAATGCTCAAGAGGGAAAGCTGCAGACACCACTGCCCTCTAGGAACAGTATAGGGTATATGTGTTCTACCAGGGGTGATGTGTCGATTATTAGCCAAGTCAATGGTATGCAGGCTCCAGATTGGGTTTGGAAAAATAAAACGGACAGGTTGCCACGTAGAGTCGACAATGCAGACTGCTCAATTGTGAAAAGCCTTACTGTAAGCATGTACTAAATGTAAATAAAATGGTTCTACTCTTTCTTATGTACTGTTATTTATATTATTTAAAATTTTATAGCTATAGTAGATTTACTTCTGAGTTTAAGCCTTCTCTCGAAAAGGATGATAATAAAAGTATAGGAATAGGAAGATTAAGTCTGGTTAAGTGATACCAAAATATTGCGTAGTGAGCGTATTGGGCCGGCCGGCTCTGCGTTTATAGAGGATATTTTCTCCATATATATAAAATAAATACATAATTGTTGAAATAAATATATAAATATCTACTTCATAATTACACACTTTGAAACAAACTGTTTTTGGTAATCTATATGCTAATACCTGTTCTTTAAATTGAATTTTACATTTCAAACTGCCTTTACATTTACAGTCAATAAAAGCTAGTAGGCAGCATATAACCACGGAATGGTTCCCTTTCCACGTCACGGATTACACTTAGGTCCCAGCCTAGTAGCCTAATAGTAACACTTAAAAAAATAACAAACCATATCATATGTTTAAATTCTTCCGGTATCCACCCTATGGCAGAGCCAAAGTAATCCAGAAAAGGAATGATCCATTCGGTTGTTAGGAGCAGCTTCAACAGAATGCTATAGTTGGCGCTACAATGGAAATTCATAATTTATATTTTATTTATAGTTATTTGTATTTACATTTCAGTGCTTGTCTTAAAGTGAGTGTTACGATGAATTACTTATGTATTTATTTTATAGTGTATTTACTAATTGAAACGTAAATAGCCGCCATCCAGGATTAATGTCGCTGTTCTGCGAATAAAATGTAAAACCTTTGGAAGGTTGATTTAATAAAGTACGTGTTTACACTTACATTTGCACTACGGTTGTTTTCGTTTGGACGCCGCTAGATGGAGGTGTTGAAATTGTAAAAACAATTCAACATGAGACCTTAATAGGAAAGTACTGTGGAAAAAAGGGACCAGAGAATGTGTTTATCTTTTTCATAGTAATTTTAAATTAACAAAACAAAATGTTGAAACGAATGCAAATATACAATTATATTATTTAAGATAGCATAGTGACATGACGGTATTCCTTAAATCTGTTTTAGAGAACAAAATAATTTCGAAATAGTATTATCCCCCGAGTTACTTACATTATTTATTTATATTACCTCTACTCTGACCAACGAAATGGACATGGATTCTTTACTATTGTTCCTCTACAAAATACTACGTTTACTAATATTAAATTATCATTTTGTTTTTTAAATTTATTTTATCTATTACATCGTTAAATAATAAAAAGGTAATATGGCAAAATGAACGCAATGATTATTACTAAATAAAAGTATTCAACTACTAAACAAAGTATTCAACAACTTACTTAAGCTACATCTAATATGTATATCTAATATATCTAAGTAGAAAACAAGTTAATATGAATTATTAGTGTAAAAGTCTAAATTCAGAAGCCATGTACTAAGGTTGGACAAGTTTTTTTTAAATATGTCTTCTGGTGAAATTATGACATCTTTTAAAAACATCAAATCAAGAATAACGAGATCTGATTCGCATTTCTGAAGTTAAGATACTATATATCAGAAAGAAAGTTGACAAGTGTCCAAAATGTCTAAAACGATGGAATATCACTTCGAGAGAGAGGTTCAAGGATTTGCTTTAAAGTCTGAAAGCTGATGAATGGTGTTGAAACTCTAACTATGTTTGCTCACCAAGTTAAGGTCGTCCTTTCAGTAGTATGTGTTGTATGTAGGCTATACTCAAGGTTAAACTAGAAACATTTTACTACAATTGCTGATCTCAAATATCAATAGAAATGGCCTCGGTTTATGTCAACAAAGCATGAAGTGGCTTCAGAATTCCGCGGGTTCTATTCATATATTTTGAGACTTGACTATTTATCAGTAAAACGAATACTTTTATTGCGATTATGAATAATTACGATTATGAATAGTTGTGATAGCCCCTCGTCAGTCTCAAATATGCAATGCACAAGTTTTCAAGTCAGCTTCCTCCCTTTCACCGCCCTAAGTCTGCATCATGATTTTGTGTTGCTCAGAGTCTGTGAAGGGTGGAGTTTTTACAACGCCTCGGAAGAACTGAGCTGGGAGGGAGTAAAAAACCAGCATCACAGTCTGACATTTACCAGCACTTGGAACATAGTTTTAAGCAGGGGGAAAGGATTTGTACGCTGATTCGGTTAAAATTGAAGACAGGAAATCAATCGTTGGTAGAAGCAAATAGCGGTAAGTTAAAAAAAAACTAACAAAAAAAAAAACGAAACTATTTGCCTTCGCAAGTTTTCTTTCAAAGTTCTGTTCTGCTTTGGGTGTGAAGTTCCTGCCGATGTTTTAATGCTACGCTGAAATGTCTCGTATAGCCTGCCCATACTTTCCGGTTGGTATTACTTAAACTAGTATTGCATATAAAGGTAATTATTGAAAGTTTGTGTAACTAATGTAGGTTTTTAATGTCGGTAAAAGTCTGAAGTTCAGTCGGCAATCAGACAGGAAAAGCCACGAATATAAAAAACAGAAGTCTTGGTCATTGGTTAAAGTGGCTATTAACTTTTTTCGTAACGTGCACGGAAACGTGTTCTGGCTACCTAGCCGTTTAAAGAAGACGGAAAGATAGTGACTTATTTTTTCGTTATTGATTCTGATTTAATTACGTTCTAAACAGCTAGCATTTTGTATAGCATCCCGTGTCTTGTCCCGACACTGACATGGAGTGGATGTGCACTACTAAGCTACTTTCTCTATGTATACATTTACTGAAGCTGAATCTAAATCAAAAGGGTGTAAACTGCTACAGAATATTGTAGGAACAAAAACGCCCAAAACCAGGAATGGCTGTATATATTTACATTGTTATGCAAATAAACTGCATAACAGTAGGCCTACTGTACGCGACATGACATTCAATGACGTTTGATAATTATCTTCGACTTTGAACTATTTTGTTAACAAAATGTATATGTTTTCTAATTTTCCTAATATTTTTAACTGCATTTATTCATAGATAGTTTTGCTTTTAAAAACCATGGCCACTTTTTAAGTTAATGTTATGTAGTGTTCCGTTCACCATTTCCTCTGCCCCCGCCCCCATCCACGTACAAAGGTGTAGTGTGAGACAGTAATTGTCAAACAAGCGAGGAAAGAAAAAAACCGCCCGTGGGAGTGAAGATTGCGACTCCAGACAGAGTTATGTGGTTGTTTCATTGTGACTGAAAGCTATAAAAGTAATTATGTAGCCTACGGGGAAGCATTTTTGTATTATGTTGTTATAAAGCTTGGAGTCAAAATGAACAAAAAAGTATGGTCTTTAATTTGTAGGGTTAACTTTGAAATATTCTTAGGCCAGTGGGGCTTTTCTTATCCTAAAGGTGTATATTAATGAACAACAATATTTAATGTGTAATATTTGTGTTTATAAAGTATAAATTCAACCAAAAGGTATGTTCTGGATAATGACATTTAAGTAATTAAGTATTAGTTCATTATTTGTCCTTTTTAACACAGTAAACAAATTACTTGGAATTATAAGGGTTTCTTACTACTTTATAATCTTGGATATGAACTGTCTGCATTTTAAAATTATTTGATTTTCCTTTACTTTACCATGTGGTTCAGTTTGTAAAGATTAAGAGACTGTTGGGTTAGATACATCTGTATGCTTCGCCGTTTACAGGCTGTGTTTAACTATTGGTTTAAGGGATAGTTCAGTCAAAGTTCATGTTTAGGTGCAACGTAGTCTTACTCTGAGTTGTCCTCATAGGTGTTTTAATCCTCTCACATAAAGCATTTTCTATTTTTAATACCCGCAGCACGGGCTAACAGCACCCTGTCAAATAGACAGGTTTCAAATGGAACTTAGCATTGTTGAAATTACATGTCAAAATCTACTCAGATAAACATTTTTTTTTTAAAAATTCCGAGCAGGTTACACTATACATATACACAACGTATAAATTATACATATAAAATATAAAGAAAACAACATAAAGCTCAGAACGCAAACTGATTTATCTTGCTAGACTTACTCGGCTACGGTAGCTGCAAGCTACGTCACTCGCTGGTGTTTATTTCAACAACACGTAGTGCATACTTTATGGCGGACTGATAATTAGCCGTGAACAAAAACATTATGGCATTCGAATGGAATCAAGGAAGTACATTTTTACAAAGGATTACTGCTTTTGAATACAAAACTATACAGCTTGCCAGTACAATAAGAGCTAGTAAAGCTTTGTCTATCATATATCACCTACTAAAATTTTTTTTTTTGCATGCCTTTTCTACGAATGAACTGACTGAACCACTCCTTTCAACATTGCTACTTACTAACGAAAAGCTGCTTTACATGGACATTGTACATTGGTGGCTTTCCTCAGAAGGCTTGCATGTGCACTCTGTGTGGTTGGTGATAGTAATACCAGTCTCATTCACAAAGCGTGTTCTTTTCCATGTGTTGGTTAGATACGAGGCACCCATAGTCTGGCATTGATAGTTGGGGTAATAGGTGCAGGCCCAGTGTCCTTGCATGTTAGAACACCTTTCTCACTCGTACTCTAAGCATATTTAAAAGACAAAACACCACTGAAGAATGATACTTTCCGATTCAGTGTCTGCTTGTTGACAGGACTGGACATTTTTTTTCCAACAAGTTATAAATAGAAATCAGACTTTCACGCAAGGTCATCAGACCGAATGTGAACTCTGTAGACCGACTGCACCGATGATGTGCTAAATTGCTTTTATGAGTGCCAATGCAAAGGCGATGCAAAAACTGAGACTTCGTCACATCAATTAGGCAGTGCACATGACATGGCTTGCAATTTCCACTTTTATAACTCAGTAACTGGAATAAGTGCAGGACTGCTTTGCTGGATGTGACGCCCAATTGATTCTGATTGACACATCAGTGTGTGCCTACTAGCCCCTCTCTTTGCTCTTGTCAGCTCCTCTGGCTGAAAGAGCAGTCAGTTCAATTATATTAGCTGCAAGTGTGCCTTTAATGTCGGGTACATTTATGGCTGACTTGTCACTAGAAGCAATGGTCTTTGGACACAAAATACAAGTCAGGAATAAGTAATTTAGGGGGAAAATGTAAGAGATGACAGTCAGCTGCTCATATTTGACTGATTTTGTCCTGATTGTCTATATTTTCTCTAATATTCTTAAAATGCAGTATGAAGAATGGAATGATATTGATTTCTAGTCCTTATATATCAGAATTTATTTGCTTTGCAGTTAGGTGTGCAGAAGCGTGTTATATGATGATGCTTCAGCAATAAATTATAAGAAAAATAAACCGTGTAAGATTTTTGTGTCTGGGCGTGATTGCATGAGACAAGGTTCAAATGTGTGTGATATGGATGAGATGCCTGCTCCGTTGGTGTTAATGCGTTGGCAAAGCTATACTGGGAGTAGTGCAGTGAGAGATACTCTCTCCCGCGGTGTAACAAGGTTGCTATTGAGGGCACACTGTGCAGCATTGTGGTGGGCTCCCAGGGAATAAGGCCCGTCTTTGTCCTCTTGGCAAGAGGGAAGTCTCGCCGCTCCATCAGAGGAGAGGGGAAACTGCAGGAGTCGCTGGCTCGGTGCGTGGGGTGTCCCCTCTGGCCAGGCGTCACTCCTATGTCAGCCCACACCTACAGCATTCCCCTCCCCGCTGATGCATCGCTCTGCTGCTTGGCCCCCGTATTTGTGAGCCTCAAACGGGGGAAAAAGACTCATAGCTAGAGCAAACAGCCCTGCTGTGGCTTTGTGGTTTGAGTCATTTAAGGGTCTACCAACTTCAGACAAATGAAGGCTACTTACCAGCCACAGGTTTTATACTGTGAGTGAGTTACAAGAAGCAAATTTGCAGATGGGATTACTCTGTTGTAACATTTTGGTCAAAGGCTTAAATAGCAATAAAGTGAATTAAAGGTTTGTGTTTAATAATAATGAAAATACCTATAGCTTGATCTTTGCCTTTGTTAAACCTGGTTTAACACAAAATTAACTGAAATAAACTGCTCATATCAAATCAACTGTTCAGAATTTTGCATTGCTTGTTTTAAAGATTTCCTCCAGCTTTGACAAGTTTGGTGGAATACAAATACAGTGGAACTGTTGGTATATAAAATAATGATATATATTTTCTCAGGTCCTGCTACTAATAATAGTTTATTTTGCTATGTTATATTGAGGATTAAACATTGCTAATTGCTAAGCAATATTTTTAAAAGCCTCTCAATTTCGTAAGAAATTAAATCTATTACAGATAAGAAATTAATTCTGTTTGGCTGTATAATGTTTGGTGTTGATGAGTACACTATAATATGTTATAAAGCTGTAAAAAATGATTTAGCATAAAATTTTTATCAAACTACTCTTTTATAAATGTTTGTGCCGCTAGAAAAAAAATCTGAAATTGTAAAGAAAACGAATGTTTTCTGCGTAATTTGATTAAACGTATTCTCGGCATGAGGGCTGTGTCTGTGTTCTTGGCAGTAGGTCGAATTAGGTTGTGGCGAACGTCGGGCTCCGCTAGGGGTGCATCTTGTCTCCGCTCCTGTTTGTGGTGTTCATGGATACGATACAGCGCGGAGCCTGGGATTGGAGTGCATCCAGGCTGGGGGCCTGAGTGTGACATCGCGGCCTTTTGGGAATGATGTTGTACTTTGGGCCTCATCCAGCTGTGATCTACCATACTGGGACTTGGATAAGGATCTGCTCGCCCAGCTCCGAGGTTATAGTTCTCTCGCACAAAAAAGTAGGTTGTTCCCTTGGTAAGAGGAGGGATAGAGAATGTTGGAGGATAGTTGGAGTGTCTCAGGGTCTTGATCACGAGTGATGGGGAGCGTGGGATTGGCAAACGGATTGGTACATGGGCAGTAGTGCCATAGACGATGTACTGGGCCGCGGCGTTGAAGTTCGGAAGTTCTAGGACCGGTTTTGTAAACGTTCCAATTCCTGTTCCTGATTGCAGGTTACAAGCAGCTGAAATTTCTTTGTCAGGATTGCTGGTTTTACTCTCTGGGCTCTAGATGAGAAGTTTGGGAATCCAGGAGAGTCACTTCTCCTCCAGATTGAAAGGTTCTGAGATGGTTCAGGCACCTGGGAAGGATGCCCTCTGGTCGACATATGTAAACCAGGCACCTCCCACTGGGCGGAGACTGCAGAGGTGACCCGGGACACCGAGGATTATATTTATATTGATTAATGATGTATCCGAACCACACATAAATATCTGAATAAGAAGAAAAATAACATATACAATTATTTATTATAATTCCCACATGGCTTGGGAAGTTGGGAATTGAATGCTGAATAAAGGGGATTCATGTTAAATAACTGTGTTGAAGTTTAGGGTTAGGGTTAAGTTTAAAAAACTGCTTGTTAATTAGTGCCTTTTATCCATTGCATACCAGATCAAAAATCTAATAATAAGTAAATAAGTAAAAATAAAGTAAGCAAATAAAAAGTTTGATGATTAGTTTGAAATGTGCCTGTAAGACAGAAGTCTACAAAGCTCTGTAGACGCCGGTCATGTATTGTTATATCTAGCCTTTGAATCTCTTTAGCCTACCTTTCGGGGGTGTTTCATATACTATACTTTAAGCAGCTCACAATTACAACAGTTTGACTAATTGGGTGAGACCAAGTTGTTATTTTGCAGTGTGGTTTATATAAAGCCTATATAAAGGTTTTTTTTAACGCAAGTATGCTGTTATTTTTTAGCACCATCATTAGTACTTT
>JAOYSI010034649.1:0-13726 GCA_025775065.1 Hiodon alosoides
ACCCCCCCCCCCCCCCCCCCCCCCCCCCCCCCCCCCCCCCCCCCCCCCCCCCCCCGGCCCCCCAAAAAAAACACACCACTATCCTTACGTCACATTTTTAAAAGGGACCTCTGCACAGGTACTTTTTTTTTAAATCTTTGAAAGAGTAGGGTATTGAAAACACCTGAGGAAGTGAATTGAATGTAAAGATAAAGACTAGACGCTGGAGAGCAGAAGTAGGACTGTTGCAAACAAACCGCACTGCAGACGCTAGCTCTGTGTCAACCCAGACATAGTAATGGGTATTATTAATGACTCCAGAAAGTATCAGTACCTCCACTGAAAATATCTGATACATTACAAACACACTGAACTTGTCCTGCTGTATTGGAGACCTTTTACAGGGTCTCTAAAATGTATATCTTCCGTGAGAGGTCCATTTCACTTCAATATTAAGACAATAAGTCAGCAAGAAATGGTTTGAAATAACATTTAAAATGTTGTGCATTAACTAACAATTCAAATCTGACTCCTTGCAATTAGGTGCAGGACATTTTAGAGTTAATATAAGGATAGCTGGTCCACAGAAACAACCAAAACACATCAAAACTACTAAGTTCGGACAAGATATCTGTACACTACCTCTAAAACCGCCTACGCAGAAATGCAAGCCCCATACAGCAGTAAATGGCTTCTGTCCTCAGTTCAGGGTCAAACAAAGGGAAGTATTCCTGCCATTGTAAATTGTTCAGTTGGGGAAATAATTCAGTATTGTTTGGGTTCTACCACTGCAGGGACCGTTCGAAATGAGCCAGCTGCTGCCTTTATAATGAAAACTCCCAATTTGAGTCATTATCAATTCCAGAGAACTCAGCAGGGCAGAAATTGTCATGTATTCAATGTATAATGTATTCAAAAGTTAAATTTATAATAAATTATACTTAATGTGTAAACCAGTACAGAATCCCTTTAAATGATAGTACCACCTATCAGGTGGCCTGAATGAAGCCATCCAATGCAAATTATTAGAAAAGGGAATTACCCAAATTAATCTAAAATTCTCTTCTGTGGATGTTGGATAGGCCACACTCTTGCTCATACCAACACGTGGGCCATTCAGCGGAACTTGACAGTGAGCAGTTGAAGCTAAAGTAACAACTACATCATGAGGATTACTGCGGATTTCATTAGTAAACCAATCTAAATCCCTACTCGCTCCACCTAAAAAGCATGAAAAAAAAAAAACTGGAGGTACCTCTAACTACAGACACAAGAATTGCACTTTAGATTACAGTTTAGATTACTTTAAAAGATTACAAATTAGAAAAAAATAATTTTTCATTGATTTCTTGGCTGAGTGAAGATTTTTTTTAAAGCATAACGGTTCAACACCAGGAGATTCAGAGGTTAAAATAACCGTCTGTTAAAATAATCCGTGAGCAACAGGAGCAAAACAACTGAGAAAATGAGCGTGGTTTCCCATGTTTGGTGGCCATACCCACAGCACACCATTTCCTCCCTTGTATTGGAAACATTTTCTCCACCTTTAAACCAACGTGCAGACCCCCTGCAAGGTCCATTCAGCTTTCCCCTGACCACATCTCCTTTTTCCCCACCCAGGAAGTCTTACGCATCCACAAATCTTTTAGCCAAATGTTGAGTTAGGAACGTTGATCCAGCCGGTGAGGAAACAAGGCCTTTAGTACCGAGTAACAGAAAAACCTCAAGTGCAAAATTAAGCTGGTCTGCAAGAGAACGACCCCTTCACAGTGCAGGATCTCACACGTATGGACGAGCAGCAGCCACAGGGTGGAACTGCACCCTGCATTTAGTGTACAGTAAATACCATATCCCTGACATGGTTGAAAACAAAACAGACTTGCCCACACCATAAAAATAATATACATTGAACAATAAAACAAACCTGTATAGTAAGTCATTTTTAGTAAACTGACAATACCAGCACTGGCATGCAAGCTAATATAGCTAACATAAAAATGTACTTAAATAAAAAAAATTTAAAAAGTTCAAAGAATGAGGTAGAATTGCTTGCCTCATGACAAAACACAAATAAACAAACCACTGATACCCAGTACAAATGTAGTCTACAAGCTTGACAGAACTCTTGACAAAGCAATAGCAGGCATTAACGCATTTTCCCAACCAGAGGCCAAAGCCAATGTCATATTCCCACCCTGAACGCCTCTTAAAAAGTCACAGACTTGCACTGAATGATCTAGGAGGGATCTGTGTTTTAATCAGACTTTTATCCAATTGCAATGGGGTTTTATCTTACTCGTTTCCTGTGGCCACTTAGCACGCTGCCCATTATACACCTCTAACAATAAAACACTTAATGAATAGTGACACTGTTCCTTGCACATTCGTTTTGTGTACAGAGAAAAGGATTGGTCTGTATTTAAGAACTGCGATTGACAGTCGTTCTTTAAATCAACAGGCTTGTATAATGCACCATGAACATTCAAACGTCAAACACTCCTTCAAATGTACCAGGGTAAGACACAGTCCACCAGCATCTGTGGCAGGTGCAGACCCTGTGAATCTTATGACTGTCAGGTAAAGGGGGGGAACAGGTGGGTTTAATACTAAGCTGGGAATGCAGTGGTTAAGGTGACAGGCTTACCGGAAGTCCCACCCCAGCTGTTGTACCCTAGAGCAAGGTACTTAACCTGAATTGCTTCAGTAAAATATACAGCTGTGTAAGTGGATGAATGTAGAAAATGTAAAGCTAACGCGTATATACAGCAGGCAGCAACTCTCGCACCCTCCTCTGAAAGTAACTTTTCACTTTTTGTGGAGAACACATTTATCTTGTATTTTTACATCCATTTTCACTGCATCTAGCCTCATCCCCAAAACTATGGCCTGCAAAGCAACACTTACCCAGTACAGACATGTAGCAGGACACTCTCCCGAATAAACATACCTTGTAGCAATTGCTAACTGTAATATTAATGCAGGCGGCAAACACTTGATTGACAGATAGAGATCGAAAGTATAATCACGTGTCGTAAACAGCCATGAAAGTTGCAAATAATAGATGTGATTGCTAGTCATTGATTTGTTTTACCCATTAAAAAAAAACCTAAAAAAACAATCAAATATCGAATTGGGTCTGTTAATGCTTAAATCACACTTAGCAATCATACTTAAGCCGAAACAATACACAACAATGACGAGGTTTGTTCGTTCTACAAAGCGGAACACCGATTACGAAAATAAGTAGTTAAACCGTGTTTAATAAGACATTTGATCTAGAGCCAGTACATCACACGCGAATTACTGAAGGGGGAGGAAATGATACCCAAAATGACCTGATATTGGGACTTGGAAGCGCTCAATGACTGATTGTCGTGTCCTCACTTGACTTGCTCGGCGAGTCCATTTCCCAGTAGTGTCTGGCTGCTGGCCAGCGAACTTCAAAATGTTTTTGTGATAGCAGCACCACAAAAAACACAATTGTTATACCGTGTCGTTTGCGGCTTTGTTTGCATTAAATCAACGTAGTCTTCACTTTCGAACAAATGTGACTCACATAGCTTATGGACTATGAAAGTGGCCAAAATTACAAAAGGGAAGTAGTTATGTCCGCTATGTTTCCTTATCGCACAGATCGTAGACAATTAACTGTCATAGAAATATAGGCAACTTTTTGAAAAGATATCTAACTTAAAGCTTTGACGCATTTTTTTATTGTGGAATAGTTAATGTTGCCACAGACGTTAGCAGATCACGGCCTCCGTTTAGAGGGCCTTTCCGTCTGCATTCATCCCACCCTTTCTAAAGGCAGCCGTTTCCCAGCCATCTTGGTTTTCAATTGCCGCTGCAGTGTAGCCTGGCTGCTGCTGCTACAGCATTCGAAAATTTAAAAATATTCCCGACTAAGAAATAATAAATATTACAAATATATACACATCATTTTTTCATGTTACTTCATACCTCGCAGATGATTAAATATTTAGTCAGTGAAGCTTTTCTCAGGAACAGCAGCGTATTCTCTCTTCTGATTACCCGTTAGGCTTGTGAGCGCCTCTCTCTCACTAGTTTAAGCAGACCCGACTAACAGAGAGCAGAGTCAGTCGATCAGATGCACGTCATTGGGTTGGCACTTGTCGCACAATGCCAGAAATGTGTTTAACCAATTCGTAACATTTCATGTATGACAATAAGCATATTACCATAAGATCATATCATACGGTATCATTAAGTACGTCGCGCACTATGGACGGTTGAACATAGCTATGTTCTAATCTTCTAATGTTATAAGGGTACATCATCTCAAGTAAATACGGTTAACGGAAACAATTCTGTTTCTAACCAGTCTTGCATATCTCTCCTAATGCAATTAGTAAAATCAGCCACACTACAAAATGCTACCAAATCAACCACAATTCATTCATAATACTGTGAATATTTAGTTTCACGGACATATTGTTGCATGTTTTTTTCTGGTTTGTGCGAACCGTTAAGAATAATATAAAACCGGTCTGCACACCACCAGGGTGAATTGGTTGACAGTGTCGGGAGATGCGTAATGTAATGATGCTCGAGTGCCAAATCAGGTTCTCTTCTTTATAAGTGTGTTATTCTATTTGTGTATATGTGTGATATAGGATATGTGCAATTTAGTTTTATTTGTGTTTTTTGTTAGCAATGGGGTAATTGTATAATAATTCGATACCCTTTTTTTATTTGTGTTTATATTCTGCAGTTTATTTATATTTGTCTTTGTTACTTATTTTTTGTATATATTATTATATTTGTATAGTTTTAAATTATATGATTATGTATTTGTGTTGTTCCATATGTCTGAATAAAAATTAGTTAGTGCAGAATGGTGCTTTTTCGGCGGGGAGGGGGGAAAATGCTTCTGGACAACCTTCTACTTTGGTTAAATATATGCACCCAAATAAGGACAAATCTATTTTCACCTATTTAAAAAAACTGTTTATTCATCCGCATATTCACCGGACAAACTCTTGCTTATTATCTTATGTAGACCAAGATATTTAAACTTGGATTTATCCTAGGAATACCATGAGCCGCCACCAGGTGGTAGCAAGGTAGAGTCATCAATTCACACTTAGTTAAAATGAGATATAAACCACGAGATTTAGAAACTTAATTTATGGCTTTGAGAGTCTTTGGAACCTGTTAAATATTTGTATCCGATGTATCATCTGTGAGCTGAGTTGCGACAATGTGGCCATCAAAAGCACTCAGCAGTCCTATATCAAGAGTTCTTGATAATCATTGCAAGCATTTCTGCAGCCATGAAAAAGAGTGATAGCAAAATTTAGCAACCCCGGCTGCTTGATTCAGTTCCTGAGAAGAAATCTCTGCTTCACAAACTTTAAAAATCTTACTTTATCTGGGGGATAAGTTCCTTAATGTTACCACAGAAGACTTCAGCATTGTTATTTGAAAATGCTGAGGAAAAAAGTTCACTACGGCAACCATGGCTGGGTTTGAACAATCTGTATTTTGATAATCATAGACCCCATGATTTTGACTCTTTTCTAGCCTAGAGAAATAAGCCTAGTTTATGTCCCCTTCCTCTATTCACTTTGGCCTAGATCAAATGTAAGCTCCCCTTGACCTTCTGGTATAGATGTCGTCAAATTTAGTTGGTAATGTTAGAAATCTTCTTTTAGCAGGTTTGGAGCACAAAGAGTTATTTCAGCACAATTGTATCTCCTTAATCAAACAGATTTCTCCTAAACGAGAGGTATGATTTTGCGGTCCCTAAAAAGGTCCCTAAATTTCATACATTCCCGCTTACTTGCATATGAGGGGAGACTGGCATCCTCGCTGACTTGTGTAATAATAGGTTCGCTACCTTGTAGGAGGATAGCATTGAATATCTAGTATCCCTTCTTGCAAGGATATTTGTCATGTGACTTATAGGATTGCTGAAGATCAATGTCAGTAACATATTGGTCAAACATGTGGTCAAAAATGAGCCAATAGTTAGCCCTAGACTCTCTTGAACCATCTGTTCTATACCAAGACTATTGGTTTACAGTCGGGCTGTGTAAAACACCAGGGGTCTACTGACTATGACTACTGCAGAAGTTAACTACAGGTGTATTGAAATGAGGATCATTAAATTTGGAGGGTGAGCGTTCCAACCAAAAGTTATGAATCATATTGAAATCACCTCCTAGAATAACATCAGGAGGGTACCTTCAGGCCTTCCACAATTCCATTACTCTCAAAAAAATTATTATTCTGGCCTACATTGTTAAGTCCATAGACATTACCCAAGATAACAAAGGAGACCTCAATTATTAACAAACTTACCACCAATTACTGAAAAAATAGTACTGAAAAGAAAAGTGGTACCTGCAGAGCGATTGATTGCGTGACTAAACAAAATCTTATCTCTTCATTGGTTGGACCAGAAATTCTCCTCATTTCATTAGAGTTTCCTGCATAGCTCAATGTCCTTTTCATGCCAAAAGAGTCTTAAAAGTTTTAAAATGTTTTAATAACGGTCTGTTTATTTTCTACCATACCTTCATGCTGACCCTGCCTACCAGATACCAGCAGGGCAGGCATGTTACCCAGAGGGAAGGAATGATCCCATTGGACCAGCCATTGATTAGCTTCTGGGCCTTCTCAGAATCTCAGACACTCTTTCTGCTCTCCCTACCCAAGAGAGGCACAAGCCTTGTAAACCACAGCGGCCTTCGTCAGCCGGACGGTGACTACTGGCTCGGGCTCCTGCTAGGCTACAGTAATGGCTGCTTACTCACATATTTGAGGTTGTTTGAGGTTGCTGTGTGGCTCAGTGGCGTTGGCAGGTCTTGTGCACGATCAATGCTAAATTAATTCGCCAGACTGGATGTCAGAGGCTTGACCCTTTTGACTGCTGGGTTGTTTGTAAATCAAGTCGGGGGTGAATGTGCTGAAGTGTACAGCTCGTCACCCAACACCTGTCACATGGCTGGTGGTGGAGTGGGGGTCACATCACCATAGGGTGGGATGAGGGGGATTATGGGTCGCAGAGTGAGGTCCGTTTTGGATTCATCACAAACGCATCGTACATACATAAGAACAAGCGGGGCTCCTGACTGATGTGTCCCCTGGGTCATGTGACCAAACGAGAGCGAGGCAGTCTGGGTCATGTGATCAAACGAGAGCGAGGCAGTGGTATGGGATGAGTGGGACCGATGTGGTGTTCCCTTTCCGAGGATGAATGAGTCAGCACAGGACACTTGTCCTCAGGAACTTTCACTCTGACAAGATTTTTTTGTGATCCTGGAAATGTCATACACTCCCCATTCTGCCACTATATGTGAAACTGGAAATTCCACATCTTGAGATTAAAATTTTTTTTTTGTTGTTTCAACAGGCTGTAGTTCAGCTCATTAGCTTAATGATTGTATAAGTTATTTTCTCCACTGAACATTAAATAAAATAATAAGCTCAGTTGGTGTCCACTCCAGTCAAATCTCTTTGTGTGTTGGCGCTCAACCCACACTAACCCTATCTTCATTTTAGTCTGACATCGTTGGCTCCAGGCTTGTGTATCGCCCTACTATATCAGAAGACTCCTCTTACTGCGTGTTTATGGTGCATTCACACTGCCAATGCTCACCCCTGGATCACCACTAGCCCGAAAGCAATGACACCTCTTCTGGTGAGACATCCCAGCTCGATCCAAATCCACCGGGGATGAATGTAAGCACCAGCACCACTTATCGACCTGAATGAGATAATCCCAGCCTCGTTATCATTTGTGGGATTTTGCTAACCCAACGTATTTGCAAACCACGTCCACTGAATGGCACTAGTGATCAGGGTATGGGACCCTTCATCCAGGTCTTGGTCATTGGCATCACAGAGGGAATGCTGGGATAGTCTAGCCTGAAAGTTCACAACGCTCATTGTAACATCTCAGAGTCGTCTGCCTCGAGATCAGCTCCCCTCAGGTAACGCCCACTTGAAAAATTTGTTCTGGCACAACATCATTTTTGTGCATTTTGTGGATTAATACATTTTTGTGCATTTTGTGGATTAATACATTTTTGAAACATTTTACCACTTTAAATAAGTAAAAATAAGTTTGTTTGTTTTTTTAAACAAAAACACACAAACTCTTCATTATGCATTCTGCCTATATCGGTTCATTTTGGAGCTAATAATTGCCAAATCCATACAGCACACTGACAAAGGAGCATATTTAAGAGGATCTTTTGACATATGATATGGATGATGATTTGACTAAGAGATGGATTTTAAACAAAGCGCAGGGGGTTTGTTTTTTTTTAATCTAAGTGTCAATTTCTCGTCATTACTTTAACATTTGTTTTTATTATTATCTAATTAAAGCTCACACTTTGAAGTGAGTAAAAAAAATATATATTATTTTGTCTAATACTTGTTTCAGCTATGTCTCCAGATATATAAAAGAAGGCAGACCTTGATTATTTGTTTAAGATGAAAACTACGAGCTGAAACATAATATATTTATATATTTATATATATATATAATATGTTTTTTATTTATTTTTATTTATTTTTTAATTTTTTTCCAGAATTAGCAAATATAATCCATACAAAGTATCTAAAACTGTCACTAAAACTGAGGCTATGTCATTCCCAGTTCACGCCAGGCGCAATGGGAAATGTTTAGCTGTGCTTTAAACAAAACAACAGAAATAATTAGATTGCGATAGAATAGCCAAATCAGAATAGAACATTGAGGCAGGAACCAATTTACATTTACAACTGTCGTCGGAGAGTCAATTTGTATGAGCTCGTATATTCAACGGTAACAGATGATTGAACTTTGGTTTAATGCAATGTGGCTAAAAGGAACCAGAGAAGCCGTTTAAAAGGGTCTCTTCCACGCAACGACACAACAGAAAATATTTTTTTTTTGTCCAGGGGCTTCCACTGCTGCTGTGTCTCATCCTTATGACCTCATCCAGTCTTCTCTTCTCCCCCCCCCCCCCCAATACTTGCTATTTAAAATACACCGTGACTGATAAGGCCTGACATATCTAACCAGTGACGAGTACACTTTGTCACACTATGTCCCGGGTGTTGTGTTTCGGAAGGGTTCCTGGGAGTCTGAATTATGAGAGCGACGACGTAAAAGACACAGCAGTAAATTAGCAGACCTGTACGAGGCATGCAGAAACCCACACCAGCCCTGTAACAGAGCAGTCCAGCCATCACACATGTGTCAGTCGTCAATCACGTCCTGACAATGTTTTTTCTGCTGCAGCTTGTCTGGCTGTGTGTTGACGTTTCACGGAGGGACAAAGACAGTATTTCACATACTTCTGAAATAAAATGTTTCCAACATGAGTTATCTCACTGATTGAACAGATCCCTCAGCCTGCAGTGCTCTGGGGACCCAGCTCCAACTAGACCAGTCAAGCAGGCAGATCTGTAAGGGCAAAAGCATGGCCTAATGGAAAATTTCCAGTTCAGATCTTAGACCTGCTTAACTAAGTATTCAGCTGTATTAAGGACTGAAGTGTTGTAAATTTTGAGATATAAGTTTTTAAATAATAATTATGGCTGAGGCGTGCCCTGCTTACTCAGTCCAGCAGCGCTCCCCTGGGAAGCCTATTCCTGGTCCCCTGTGCTAATCTGGAGGAGACAGCCGGGGCCCTGGGGATTTATATTACTGAGACACCTGTGAGGGATACTGGAATTTAAATGAAGGGGGAGCAGGATCTTTAAAAATATCAATTTAAATTGCACCACTATTATGATACTTACCTGCAACTTCCAGTCTGTTAGTCCTGCTGTGTTTCGTCCTTCTCCGTGGATATTGTTAATTTCATACCCTGCACTACACCTTTAACTAATGCAACCGACTACAATCTGGAGACAATGGTTTGGCTAGTTTTCGGTAGAGGCAACTTTAGTATTGAAGGACATGCTTGGTTTTTGAGAGACGGTAGAGACAATGTGTTTGTTTTCTGACTTTTAGAACTCATTCCCACCAGCATGGTGTTTCAAGTTCTGCAGCGTTTGTCCACGCTAATTTCAGTAGTTGCAGTCGCTTTGGTTTCTTAAGGACGGCCCTAACTCGGAATGCATTGTTGCAGTTAGCTAGCTACCAAAATATCCTTGCTATTTTGGTGGAAGTTGTCTGTAGTTGCATATTCTAGGATCAGTTTTGCCTTTTAAAACTGGCAACATGATAAAGAAAAAGCTGATCCAGGATCAACACTTTGATGCAGCGTCTCACTTTTTCCTTGCAAACGGAACACTGTGTTTATGTGTCACCAACACTGCGCGTCATTTTTTATTTAGCGCACGGCCACAACTACGAGTGCACGGAAGCTACTGGAAATTGTGTAACAGCACAGTGCCCATCTTAGCAACTGGACACATTGCTAACGGGCAGCTCACAGGGTAATCACAACTGAGCCCGGCTGCACTTCATAAGTTCTGTCCCTCTTATCTTCAGGCAAGCAACCGCTGGTTTGCATTATGATCACCATCATTTGCATCACTCCACAAGAGAAATAATATACATGCGTAAATATTTAAATATCATAAATTGATAGCCTGATATATATTATTTGCCAACTAATTTGACAAGACATTCTTCCCAATGCTCACAACCCATGTTTAGCAAATAAAAGGGATATGGCTTATTAAAACGTATATGGGATATTTGGAATAGTTTGGGAAACACACACAGATGCATCAGTTTTCTTCCTCTTCCTCTTCCTCTTCCTTCTGTGGCCTGTCACTGCGAGCCTATTGCACCCTTCTCTTGCGCTGTTCCCACTATTAAACCCCCTCCCCTTCCTCCTGCATTCTCACCTGCTCTTGTCACTCTGCCCCGCCTCCGCTGTCCCTGGCATGCTCCCAGAGCCGGCATAGCGCGAGGCCGTAATCACTGAGCAGGCCAAGAGCAGCAATCAGTGCAGGACAAAGCCTCTGAGCACGGTGCGGCCACTGGGGAGAGATCGCTTCGCTAGGCCCGCTGTCCGTCAGTCTCGCACTCCGTCATCGCTCAGCACAACGGATACCTCCCCAGAGGGATCCAGTTACTGTATATGACAACATCTGCATGCCAGGCGGAGGTCCATGGCAGGAGATTGTTTTGGGCCGTCTAATTGGATAATGAAAATAAACTCCCCCCAGGGGACCAAAGAGATCCCAGGTCAGTCGTTCCGGTCCATCAAAGGCACCATTTCGTTTCGACACTGGAGAGAAGAGTGCGGATAACGCAGCACGTACCAAAGACAGAAACGTTGAAAGAATTTGACTGGGTTTAATGGGACGCAGGGGCGTTTAGGCCCTGACTGTATCTGTGGGAACCAGTCAGCATTGTGTTTCTGCCCCCAGCCACTGGTCATTACACGGTCCGCGACTAGACCTTATTGCAATGGTCTAACAAACAGGCAAAGAAGCCCTCTGACTGTTCACCCTGTGAGGAATCATTCCGCTTACAGGGCTGTAGCTATACAAGACGCAATCGCTGGTTAACCAATGTATGCAAAGCTGTGAGATATGAAAGGAAACCATGCCTGCTTAGTAAGCTCTGCCTGTACAGGACTGTAATAAGGGAATGATAGCACACGCAGGCCTTTACAAGGCAACTTGTTACTTGTTCTTTAGTGAGGCCAGGCGGGCAAGGAGGAGACAGCAAGAAAAGAATGTGGTGTCCCTTTCTGAGCTGAATGAAACCTAACAGCTTGTAAAGTTACGTTTGAATTCTCGTATTGCTGCAACATGTGCAACAAAGGCCTCTACAATTGTGCCAATGGGCCTTTTGGCGTTCGGTCTGACCGCGTTGACACGTTTCCACCTGCTGTATGTTGTCATAAGTTTCGTTACTATTAAAACAAAAAAAGTTAATTTAACCTTGGAGAGTTTCAGGAACAACCAAGATTTGTTTCACAAGCAGAAATAAAATTGAAAAGCAAGTCATGACTGTGTGGAATATACTAGGTAATGAAAGCCTGCTCAGTTTACACGCACACACACAAAAAACCTTCCCTTCCCTTACACCACATGCGATGCCCCTCATTAACTGGTGTGAATCCCATTCATCTGGCTACTTCAGTGGGGCTAATTGCTTTGACATCCTGTTGATTGTGGAGTTGATGTTATCAGGATGTCTTTACTCCAATGAGTGTGAATCCTGTTCGCCTTGCTACCTTAGCGGAGCCAACTTCAGAGGATTGAATCCTCCTGTGAACAAGAACAATGGATCTGTACTAAACCTTCTTCTTCTAAATTCATGTCTTCTAAACTCCCACATTCACGTCACACAAAATGATTTATCATATTGAATGTACAAAAACAAAAAAAGGTGAAAAAGTGAACTTAGCTTCTGTCCAAAACAATTGCTATGATTTATAATTAATCAGAAGAAACTCAGGCACTCAAGTTGCCCAGCCACTAAAAGACTGACCACATTGTTGTATGTCGTGGGTTCAAATCCAACTTTTGTCATTTAGCTTGCATAAATGGGAATTTCCAACCGTCGACGCATATTGGCGAAGCGCCGTCGGGGACTGGGTTTGGTGTGTCAGCTCTCGGCCCACTGGCGACTCCTACTGGGCACTGTTATAAACTGCAGCTTGAAGCTGTGCAGCACTAACACTGTTCGGGCTCCCTAGATCCCCGAGCGATGCCAGAGTTTGTTAATGCAGCGAGCTGAGATAGCATAGCCTCGTTGGCAAACGTTCAATGGGGTGGGTGGAAATCCGAAAAACGAATCCATATAAGTAAATAAAAAACCCTCTAAATAACACCTACACACGTAACACTGTATGCTGTAATTCTGCAATGACCAATCACATCAAAAGTGTCTGCGAACGTCACACCCACTTGCTGGTGTTTCCCACGCCAGGAGGAAACAGAGAGAGTTGCTAATAATTGCTTCCTGGGCCCATGAGACATTGATGTTAACAGCAGGAAAGCAGGTGTTTTCAATTGCCAAGAACATAGAACCCTGCGGAAAAGAACAACCTTTTTTTAACGCAGGTAATGTAGACAACATAGAACAATCTAAAATTGAAATATGGAAAACAGCATAGTGCTTAAGTGCTGACGCTGATTCAACAACAGGCAGGAAAAGTTCTCTCAATTTAGATAATCTTCACTGGTGTTGCCATGCAGCCCTAAGAGCGGGAATGACCCGAGTGGCTGCTTCACACACACGCAAGCTAAACGAAACCGACGCGAGGAGAACGCCGGGGCCTCAGAGAAAATTGGCCTGATCCCAGACAAGGAATCTGCAACCTTGTCAAAGGGAGGATCCGTGCCATCCATTAGATCGTTTCTGAGTCATTCTTGGATGGTTTGGAAGTACGTAAGCGTGTGGCTCAGCAAAGATCCTAGATGCTGAGATATGATCATTCAAGATGCCGTGAAACTTAAAAGTATGCATTTATTAATTCTGTCTGCCAATACATATACTTTTATCAGCCTACCACAAGAAGTGGCGATTCAGCACCAAACCTTTATTTAAGTCTTTCAACCTAATGCTGATTTTGTCTCCGCACTCAATGAAGCAAAAATATATTTATTGAAAGCAGAACAATTCATGTTGATTCATTTTACATTTATCCAATTAATGCCGCGCACGTGAGCCTACACCGCCACACTCAAACACGGGGAGCCGCTGTCGCTAACCGCTAGCACTAACGTGAGCCTAAACCGCCACACTCAAACACGGGGAGCCGCTGTCGCTAACCGCTAGCACTAACGTGAGCCTAAACCGCCACACTCAAAC
>JAOYSI010034649.1:13826-29957 GCA_025775065.1 Hiodon alosoides
ACGGGGAGCCGCTGTCGCTAACCGCTAGCGCTAAGGTGAGCCTACACCACCACACTCAAACACGGGGAGCCGCTGACGCTTACCGCTAGCGCTAACGTGAGCCACAGCGTCGACCAACTCTCGCTCCACATCTTCGTTTTTATATGTTGAATTATCCGTGCATCATATTGTGTTCCTTTAAAGTCACGCAGTCCTTTCCCCCAGTCGGACTGTGGTTCAGATATTACACGTTAAACGGCCTAGGAAAAGAGGCTCAGCTTTTGGACCTCGGTGAAAGGCAAGGACCCTAAATCACTTCAGTGAATTCCCAGCTGTATAAGTACTTACTTTTGAAGTTATGAATTTCATTACCCAGACACATTTATGTGTTTTTTTTTCTACCCCTTTTTTCTACTTCTGATTGCTTGGAGGACAGAAGCACAGCGATCACATTGCTGCCTGGGCCACTTCCCTCCCCCAACGCAGCACCTGACTGTCCGATGACACCCCTCCACCACCCCACGCTCCGACCCCCTGGCAACCTTCCACCCCCTGCCGACTGGTGCTCCCCGCTGTGTATTTCACCCGCCTTACAAATAAAAACCCAGCATGCACTGTTTAATTACAGACGGCGAGCGGGTAAGAGAGAAGGGTTGACACCTCTAATATTATAGGATGAGAAATCCCATAACGACGCAGGAGGAGAGACTTGGCAGGCTGCGCTGCTCTACCCGTGCCCCCCAGGCCCTGGCCCCTCCCAGCCCATTTCACTCCCTGTATGGCCTTCAGGTTCTCGCTGCTTCAAAAAGCTGGTTTGAAGGAAAGGTTAAACGGTGTTTACTTTAGATCATGGGCCCATTATCACAGGTGTGAGTAAAATTGTCCCTGTACGCAATACTCATAACAATAACATACTTTTCTTTTAAAAAGTCAATTTTGAAACAGCATGGTTGGTTATTGGATGGGCCGATGTGGTAATGATCATAAACTGCAATAAAAACACATTTTGACATATACACACAATTCATCACAATTCACAAAGACCACGAAAAAAAAAATTCTTAAACTATGCGGCTCAAGTAACACATTCTGAAATGTTTCACGCTATATGTCTAACCCTGCCGTGGTGGGCAGCGTGATGTAGTGTCCCATAGCCTAATTTAGGAGGACTAAAAGATCAACCAGAATCGCACCCTCATAAATCTCAGTTTCAAACTGCTCTATATTAAGATGCATATAACCATCAGCTGACAGCAGGGGATGGTAAAGGGCAACCCAGGCAGTGGTGGTGGGGGGTGAGGCTACAGACCCTGGACGCACCGCATCAGTATTCCAATGCATCATCCTCACAACAAATCAGTCCGTAAATGTACTCATATACTTCCCCTTTCGCGGTCTGCGACGGCGACCATGTAAAGCTGAGAGCTTCCGGCCGCACCTGTTAGGATACACTGCTCCGACGTTAACATTTATTCGTCGATTATTTTTAGTTCCACAACATTCCAGTTTGATCATTAGAAAATAGTCGGGAGCCGCAGCAGTCCAGTTCTGCCCACAAAAGTGAAACTCCACACCGTGTCTCGTATAAACAGCTGCCATGCTGGACTGACTCATGTTAATGAGTTCAGTAAAACAGACAAAAAACTACGTTTTCCTGATATATCATATCCATGTACATGCATTTTACTGTGTTTAAACTACCCACTACGTGTTGTCGAGTTTCAGAACAGTAAAGGCCTTTTGTCAAGCACAATGTCAAACCCAGAAACAAACAAATAAACAAGCAAACAAATGCACAGTATCCCCCGAATTTGGATGGACATGGGAAAACGTGATTGGTGGGTGTGAGAGGAAGCTGGTGGTTAAGGTGACAGATTTGTAACTGAAAGGTTGCTGGTTCACCTGTGCTGTTGTATCCTTGAGCAAGGTACTTAACCTGAATTTCTTCAGTAAATATCCAGGTGTGTAAGTAGATGGATGTAGAAATCGTAAGTTATTTTGGATACTGCAAACTACGGTTGCCTGTGATGTAAAGCCTCACCATTAATTTACGAGCCATTGGATATTGTAAACTCCCCATCCCGAGGTCATGAACACATCATGAACTCATGATGCCTTTGATGTAAACCCTCAGCGTTGATTTACGAGCCAGGGCCATTTCGTTGTGTTCTTCACCCAGCCCTGAAATGTCCAACTGTTATTCTTAAGCAGGTGCCCGGAAGAGGCAGCAGTCCTTTTGTGGCAATAGAGGGCACAGATGTCGCTAACCACAACAGAGAGACGAGCTGTTCGGCGGATTACTGGGGCAATGCCAGGCACAAGCTCATACTGACATTGCGGCCATGTTGGAGATAGTGGCCACAGTAACAGCAATGGTAGCAACAGAGATGATGCAATAGTTATGATCGCGGTAACAAAGACGAAGAGAATAATGATGAAGATGAGGGTAAAACCAACAGGGCTGTGGTCATCCACAGTGAGCTACTCCATGGAGTACTGCACCAAACTTGCACGGGGTCAGTCTAGAGCGGGGCTGCCGGGGACCTGTGATGGCTACTGTGTTGGAGACAGAAGGAGGCCCTAAAAAAATTTAACATCTCAAGGCACACCTGTCAATCATGAGACGGAGGACCCAGAAACACCTGCGTCAGAAATTATGTCAGTTGATTCAAAAGCATCACCAGTTGGTTTAACAAATGGCATCCGATCGGTTCAGGCTACTTTGGCCTTGAATCTGATTCAAGGCTAAATTGAAACTACAGGAAATTTGTTCAGCCACAGCGAGACACTCTGTCAAATAACTGGCGGCAGTGTAGCCCAATCAGATAACCCACATCACATCTTAGTTGCTGGGGTCTAATGCTGAACTCGTTTATCTGGCAGCACATTATGTGTATAATTAGGCCTGGTGCTGACATGAGCGGGTGTAAAGTCAATGTTGAAAGGAGGCACACCCTGTTTTGGCTAACTGGGTCAACACACCGGCTGGTGTAATGTAGCAATGAAACAGCTTTGATGCTGGCGACCCTCCCCCGCTAAAAAACAGATGCATCTTGGGAAGTGATCTGGCCTTGAGCCCACTGGCTACGTTATCGACGGCTCTGGGACGAACTGACCCTGTCTCTCAGAGTGGTCTTTGTCCCAGAAGACAAGGCTCCCCAGGGGAACAACAGCACCCTTTCAGGCTGAGAGACAGTGAAAGCTGCCGAGGAGGGTAACTGGCCCCTGTAAGGAGCAGCTCAGTCAGATCTATAGTGGGATAGAGAACTGCCCCACACACTCATTACACCACAGGAGACCTCCAAAGCATAGTACAAATTATATTTGAAGATTAATGCATAAAACACTTTTATCTCTGCATAGATATAGATTGGAATTCTGTCACTGAAAAGTCACAAAGAGAAGACTTTTATATAGTATATAGGACATTTTTTTATTATAACTAATATTAAATTGGCTGGCTATGCATGGCAAGAGAGAAGCCTTTAAAACTAACTCAAGGACAGGCCAATGCACAGCCAACTAGATAATGGTCATTAACATTGTAGAAGATGACCGACCCAGCAGGGCAGAGCCATAACAAGATAATGCTGCATGATACACCAACTTCCAGAATTCTGTGAGTATGGACGACGGAATTCCTCCCGCAGTCAGTTCAGTCAACAAAATGAAATGTTACTAGGGACCTTTCAAAGAGCTTATTCATCTGGATTGGAGAGGGCCTCATTGTTGTCTCACAGCCCCACGCTGACTCCAGAACTGGTCCGTGGGATCCTGGCACCCTTCGAAGTCTCTGTTTTCACCCAAGCCATTAAACAGAAATGTTAAATAAGGTGGTGAGAACACTCGGCAGGCGCGAAAAGTGGCAATGCTTTAAACCTGCAAAACATTGTGGTATTGAACATCGCTCAAGTGGTGACGATGAGGTGGATCGCTCTCGCATCACCTGACCCCCGCTATAAACGAGCTCAGTGGGTCAAAGCGACAACCACTCAGTTGGGGAACAACCACATTTTCCTTTATAGGCGTAGTATGTTTGCTTTAGAAGGTGCCCTTGGCAAGATTACCTCTCACACCTGTTCAGAGCCAACTGATTGCTCACCAGCAACCTGTTCAGTGACCTCAGGCATCATGGAATGTTTGGTTTTGCGAAGGTGTTCTCAACAATTGTTAACCACCTGACATATAGTAGATATGAAGGCTCATTACAGCAGTCCTAAACCACAACCACACATATTCTGTCTCCGGTACAGGACAGGATGATTGTTTTGTCTCCACAATATTCTAGTCCCTTTTTTCTTAATAAAATCACAAAGAATGCATGCTTCCTCGATGATTCTAGATTCTCTACGTGTCCTTGACTTGGACCATGATCACACGTACTCAGATCCTTCCAGCGTCACGCTGTCCGTGTCATGTCCAGAATCACAGAGGCCAAAGCACACCGTGGAGCTTGCATCCTCAGAAATAGAGCCCCTATCTTTACCCCTGGCATCCGTCTAGGCACAACAATGCACACAGCAATCTAACTGGATTAGAAACGAGAACTCATTTAAACAGTGGACTAAACAGGGGATTCATTTACTACAGCCATTATCGTATTGGCAAAGTGCCAGCCATACGCTAATTTTGTTTATAGAGAGAGAGAGAGAGAGAGAGAGAGAGAGAGAGAGAGAGAGAGAGAGAGAGAGAGAGAGAGTTTTATTAATATGAGTGAGAAAATGTCAAAAATAAAAAGAGGGTTTTGGGTCAGTCTGAGCTTGAGTTGTGATTTTCATGTGCTGCATTCAGCAAGCCCTGCATCGAGCCGCAGCGTGATCTAAGCAAGCCATACGTTCTAAACCACGGATGTCTGCTGATAGAGGTCAAAGTTTATTGCACACGCAGTGTTCCAACTACAGCTGCCGGTCTTCAGTTGCAAACTTAACGAGCAACATAAATCAGGATGACCCTCTTTATCTGAAAGGTAGCGACAATACGGCCATGTGTCCTTATGTAGCATGTGTTGATTTTCACCTGCTAAATACGGATTGGAGCCTAGGAGTCTCATCAGGTGCCTGTAAAAAATATATAAACTGCTTCTTTCTAATGCCAATGTGCTTAAACAGTTAATTAGAAATAACAGAACAAGCAGCGTCAATTAACCAAAATGAAAATAATTACGTTGAGTATAATTAGTGATCATGGCAGACAGAGGAGAAGAAACAACAAACATTATAACACAGCAGCAAAAACCACCCCACTCTCGCACACACACGCACAAACTTGTTCACAGGCATGGACAAACTGACGCAGACTGGGTTGTAAGCCTGCCTGTCCCGTGTCCACCTTTCATCCCGGGATCTCACTAACCGGTTGGCCGTGCCGGTTGTAGCCTCGCTGGTGACGCTGACCACTCCGCCCTGAGGGCCGGTCTTCAGCATCTCCTCCACACCGGACGTCTGCCGCTCCTGATGCCCTTCCCCTGAAGCAACAGCCTGGGAGGCAGGGGCGCTGGGGCGCAGGCCCTGAACCCGGAGAAATCAGTCACCCTTAGTAGGGATCCAAAGCGCAGAATTGGTGAATCATACGCGAAAAAGGCACCTAGGCAGCGTCCCTCCAGGCTGCGGAAAACGCAGAGCAGTTTTCGGTGTGCAACACCCGAGACTCAAACACAAACACAACATCTAAGGGAACGTCATCAACATTCGATGAAGTTCACTCAAAGTTCAAAAAACCCTATCACTGCACAGAATCCGTGCGGAACTTCGAGACATAAGACACAAGCATCACGTTTTATACCAATAAAATCGTAATATGAGAGCTTGACATTTCTAACCTGATTTGGTGGGGACCTGCTTGTATTAGTTTTTCTGAGCTCACAAGGCATGTTGTTCCAACCCCCCGCAAGCAGTTTGTTTAATGTTTAAGTTACGTTTCCTGATTGACGTCCCTTCAACGATTGATTTTTCTCTGACCAGCTTCTCTGTCCTCACATTGGGAGAAGAGCACAATGTGTTGAAAAATTAAGGCTCTCTAGCAAAGAGCATGCCTCCACCAACAACGGCTCCGTGACTTCGGGTGGTTCCTGTGGTAGCAAAAATCAGAGCCCTGGGAGTGCATCTCACGGCTCCCTGGGGAATGACACACGTGTTCCCTGGCCCTGACGGGGGCTGTGACTGCAGTGTGACGCAGGACAGGAAGTCCAGAGGAACCAAACAGGGAAAAGCGACGAAGGACAGCTTCCAAACTCCAGGAGAATCCCAGGGTCGATCCAGCAGCCCAGCGGGACGTGGCCCTCTCCCTGTATTCCTCTGTCTCCGGATCCCTTTCACGCCTCATTCAATTCTCAGTTTCCCCTCTCTCACCAGTGCTCCTCTACTGCTCGGTTTTCAGAGTGAATCCTCTCCATTGGTTAAGCAATTGAAACAGAAACAGCCTCCCGCCCCCTCTGCCTCTCTCTATGGCCTCAGTGGGTGTCGCGTATTGCCCTTCCCTGTGCTCTCTGCGGCCGGGCGGGGAACAGTGGGGGGAGCAGGAGATTAGCCGCACAGAGGCTAAATGCTGACCTCCTGTGTTGGCTCCTCTGAGGCTCTGCCCAGCCCACATGGTGCAAAGAGTAGTGGGGAATTCCACCAATCAGGAGAGGAATGCACCTCCATCAGTCGAGGTTCCTCAGCTGTCAAGCTGGGCTCAGGGGGCCACATTTTCCAATTAAAATCCTGTCTCACAGTGGCCAACCCCTCGCCCTAATACAATGCCCCCACCACAGGCGTCTCCCACCCCTCACTCAGTAAGGGACATGAAACTATTAATTATTATGTACTAGTCCCTGCAGAATGGTGCCAACTCGCCCTGGCATTCAGACTGTTCAATCCGTAAATACACCCACAGAGGTCATTGACACTCAACATTCAGGATTCATGCCCTGTATAACAAAAACACTTTAAAACACAGTTCCACCGCTCAACCCCCACGGAGAAAAGGCTGTCTCATCCTTGAAAACATAACGAAAGCAATAGATTAATGATAGGTCAAAGTCTCAAAATAAATCACATCTGAATAAACCATTGGGTCAAATTTGGGATTTAGTGTCCTACAATTTAATTAATCACATTCCCTGCATGGTTTGATTAAGACAGCACAAGCCAATTTCTTTCTGATTAAATATTAATTGCAATGAAATGGTTCAGCCTTAGCTTGACTGGTGCCAGATGCTTCAGAGAACTGGGTTCGATGTCATCCTTTGTAAAATGAAAATGTTATTGCTAATGAAGAACTCAGAAGCACAGGGGGCATTATAATCATTAAGTTGTGCCTCTGTATCTTTAATCCTGCGGTTTATAAATACACCGTGACGGAAGTGTAACTTTTCTTATGTCTTACATAGCGATCTGATTCCTTCCTCAGGATTTACACCTAGACCGCCAGTGCCTCCTCGCTTTCGACATCTTAGGTCACAGCCGTATTTAAGACGCAACGCTTTTCACACGGCAACAGCGAGGGCCCTCTGACGTGGGCTCCAGTTACCAAGGCACCTTCGACGGGTTGACCAATCCAAGTGTTTGAGGCCACTTGTGTTCCATGTCTGGGAGTGGCCCTTGCAGGCTGGGGTGGATGGTAAGGAGTCTGGAGGGGAGGGGTGGGGGATAGCAAGGGATGACAGGGCTTTTGCTTTGAGTAAGTCTATCTCCCAGGTGGGGAGGGGGGGTCCACTGGGAGCCCTGGAAAGTCGAAGGTTTAAGTAAGTCTATCTCCCTGGTAAATAGGCTGCAGTATCAGTTCATATACCTTTTCAGGCATTTTTATTTTGAATTCATATATTTAAGCTTTTACTGCTAACATCAAGTATTAAAAAGACTACCACGGCATTTTGTGTCTGATGGTAAAAACAGAAACAGGAAACATTGCAATATTTGCATTTTGAATGCTCAGTCAAAGACATACATTTCAAAGGACAGGGTGTGGCTTTAGATGGTCATATAGAATGCAGTTGGTCTCTTCAGACAGACACAAACTCATCGCATCCCAGGAGAGTGAAGCAGCCCATCAGCCCAAGGTCTGAATCTGTGCTCGTTTTACAATAATTTGTTCCCGTCAGCTATTTTTTCTTAAGTCTGTGGATGTTAAAAAGTGGTAAAACAATGCTTTTTAATATATATTTTATATATACATTTACAAGAGATTAAAACTTTAAAATAAAAAATATATATAATAATTGAATTTTATAGTTCAGCAAAAAATCTCTGAATTTCCATGGACAATTTATAAAATAATATATAAATTGACATATATCGTTTGTATAATTGAAAATGTTGACATTTGCAACTTCTTGTAAAAAGGAATCTATTAATCTATTTTAATAATCAGTTCATTGTTAGCATTCCTATACATTTTCGGTCGATTGTTCTGATAATCATTGAAACCAAATCCTACTAGGGAGGATTTAACCCATGAGTCCTTAAATTTTAATACGACAATTTTTTTGCATAAAATGCAAAGCGGGGTTATGGTTATGGATGCCAATATCGGGTTTATTAAGATGACAGTAATAAAAAATTTACTCTAAATGCAATGACATGGCCCGGGGAGACATCTCTCGCAATTAGATTTTTTAGAATCACTGTGAATGCCTATCAGTGATTAAAACCATTTCAATTCCAACTTGTCTCTTAAGGACCTATATCTCGCCAATTAAGCGCTGAAAGTCAATAACACTAAATACAATATCAACAAAACAACAATTTACATTGGGCTGTGCTATATAAAGATTTTACTGTCGGCTTTCCCTCTTTTTAGTTCCCCACAGATACCTAATCGAGCTCCGCCTCCTGGGACAATGGATGTCTCCGCAGGAAACTCCACCCCTCACATCAAAGTCAACTTCACGTCACCTCTCGAACCCCAGTGCTGGGATTTGACAAGCGGGATTCCCGTTTATACACTGGCCGGGTTCTCCGTCTTTGTGATCGGCCTGCCTCTCAATGCCTGGGTCCTGAAGCTGATGGTGAGGGGTGGTCGACGCCTGGTCGACATTGACATATTTTCCTTTAATTTGACGGCCATGGTGACATTTTATTGTCTGCTGTACCCAGTGTGTTGGTGCAGTCAGTATTTCTGTTACAAAGCTCTCATACTTACTATGACATTTACCAGTGGCTTCATCTTGGCCGGTCAGCCCCTGTTCCAGTGCTGTATCTGTGTGGAGCGATACTTGGCAGTGGTCCACCCCTTCATCTACCTGAAGTACAAACCAGTGAGGTACAGGGCGACGTGTTCAGGCGCTGTCTGGTTGTTAGCAGTTGGGTTTGGTGGACTCACCCAGTTCACCTACCCTTTTTTCCCAGTCTACCCCTTCTCTGCTATATTTGTGGCTGTGCTTGCCGTTGATTTGTACTGCAGCTTCTCTATATTAAAAGGGCTGATGCAGCCTGGGCCTGGTGAGGGAGACAGGGAGGGGATGAATTTCATGAAGAAGAGGGCCTTCGTGACCATGTCAATAATCCTGGCAATGATGTTGGTTAATTATATCCCTCTCCCGTTGGTCGTTACACTAACGGTGCAAGGCCTTATCCCAGCGAACGCAGCCAACACGAGTACCATAATCACATTCTCCCTCTTCCTGAGCAGCGCCTTCGTGCAGCCTCTTATTTACCTCGCCAAAGCTGATAAACTGAAATGCCTTAAACTATGCCGAGAAAGCCTGGAGAAAAACCGCAATTAGCAACCACTGCACTCACTTCTGCACTCTCACAGGATATCGCTGATTCCTTTTCTGAGACTGAAATTTCTACTGTATGTTGGAGTTATTATTACATTCCGACTGTGTGTGTGTTTCTGTTTCAGATCTTTTTATTAGATTTAATTGAAAACATACACTTTAAACTGCTTCCCTAGTGCGTTTCCACTCCTAGTTGATCAGTCACTTAATCTACGCCTTATTTAAAATATCTTCATCTGTTTAAGGGCTGAATTAGTCATGTGATCAACTGGTAAAGAAACCAGCAGGCATAGGGGTATCCAAGGACTGGAACCAAAAAACCACTGACCTAGTGAGACACTGGACTGGATCCATTTTGATCTCTAAGTCTAATTTATAGAAAGGCAATTATATGTTTCACCTTCAGATCTTCTGTAGCCATTTTGTTGCACAGACTTATTACACATGTCTATTTGGGCTTGCAGATTCTCTCATTCCAAACAGGCAAAGGATTGTTTAATATTCACTTGTGTCTGTACCAGTGGACAAAATCTTTAGAAAAGGTATACATTAATGTGGTGAAAATGTGGGAAAGGTTTAAGTCAATTCAACTTGTTTTTTGTGGTATTGCATGCTAGACAATAAACTTAGAGAATTAATTCAAATGTAATAGAAATAAATTTGACATATTTGTTTCTTTCTTTCATTAACTGTTGTTTTACATAATAACTTTATTAACAAATAATCTTAGAGCAATGGTTTATAACTAGCCTGTATCAAAGTATTTTAGGTAACTTTTATTTTTTGTGACTTAAATTAAAGCTTGTTTTTTTTTTTTTTAATCTAAGTGAAGTGCTGTTGATCCTCTCCATTAATCACAATCAAGATCTAGATATCAACCCCACAGATAAAAACAAAGCTGTTTAAAATGTATTTAATGGATAATTAAATGAGCCAGACATTGTGGTTAATGTGGTTTTGATTGAATAACAAAATAAAATAATAGATGATGGAAGTCTTCTATTTAAAAAAAAACTGCTTCCGAGTCTTTGGGTTAGAAACGATTAGTTTACGCCCAAAAGCCTTTCTGCTCACCGTTCGTCAAAATGTTAGAAATAGACCGGGGCTGCAGTTACGAGACCCGGCTCCCTCATTAACGTGAATAAGAACGAAACTAAGAACTAAAATGTTCTACTTTGAGAGAATGAAATGGTTGCTCCGATTTCTTTTCGCCCATGCGTTTAGCCTATAGTAGAGTGGCACTCACGGCAATATATAGCTGACACGTACACAGCTCCTTTTAATTAAAAAAAAATGTTATTCACAGCTTAAGATTCGTCCAGCACTTTCTACAACTGTATACGAAATCGTTCTTATTTACGAAATATTCAGGGGGAAAAAAAAAAAAATCTAACTCAGTTCTTGATATAGTGCTAAACTCAGTATATTACGAAATATTGATGCTGCATGGTTGAATGTAAAATGCCATTAAATTAGGTAAACTACATAGCTTGCAGAGGTGTGCAAACCAACACCATTGATGTTATTATTATTATTATTTCATCCATTTAATAGTGGGGAATTTCCCTGCATATAGGAACCAAGAACTGGATATAAACATAAATACATGTGGTCTCATTTCTCATTTCACATCAGTACATCAACTACAGCTTTTTAGTTTTTAGTTTTTTATTCAAACAAGTCTTCCTTGTGGTGTGGTTATTCGTAATATGTCGGTGAGATCATCATGCTTTTAAATAAATCAACTGTTAGTAAGCTTGGATAGGAACATAAATCCATCAAAGTGTCTAAATTATTTAAAAATTCCAGTCGCTGAACAAACCCTAAGTTCAACTAAGCAGACAATGGCTCAATCTAAACGGAGTTGTGTTTTTTACAAGTCTTAAAAATACTTCCATTATGTGTGAAGATATTGCAATTGTCACTTTTTATGATATTCATAAATTGGGCGTGGCTTTAGATAACTAGATCTCAGTGTGCCAGGTCAGACAGACACAACCTCTACACCACCAGAGAGAGAGAAGCACTCCATCAACCAAGGTCTGAATTCGGATACTTACTTTACAACCATTTCTTTCTGTCTGGGCATCATTTCCGATGTCTGTGTTCCTGGTGTCTATAATAATATCTGATTGTTTGGTGTTTATATAAACAGAAAATTCTGTCTGTGGTGTTCAGCATCGAGTTAGATGAGGATCTTAATTTGAAAAGTACTAAAGAATGTAGTTAACATTCTATTATATACACCAAATTAATGAATGTAATTATTTTTTTAAACTCTACATCTAAAACAGGACAATTAGCTAGGTTTGGCATCTTAATGTGGGTTTATGGATTTTGACACAAGAAAACAAGGTTTTAAGAGGGAGCCATTTCTAGCTAAGGACAATAATGTCAAAATATATGGCAACAGTATTGTATAACAATAGAAATACTTAATGAAATAAAATAATAGAACAATTTATTTCAGTCTTGTGAAATTGTGAAATCTCTGTGTCGATTAGTGTTGAATGGGTTATAGTTAATTTTCGACCAAGAGCTCCCTATTTGAGAATGTGCTATGGAATATCTACCAAAACTGTCTTTAATTAAAGGAAGCCAATAGAAATGGGCCAATTGGAAAATTATTTAAATAATAACTTGAATTAGAATAAATCATCAATATCAGCTGTTATCATTGTCCCCTCCCTCTTATCTGTTCCACAGATACCGGCTGCAAATTAGAAAATGGAGATTTCTGCAAATAATTCAATGCCTTTTACTTCTCACAACAGAGGCAACCTTACTGCTGACCTTGATCTTGCAGTTGTGAAGTCATTACCTGGAATTTGGATTATCCCAGCGTCAGGGATAACCCTGTTTGTGTTGGGCTTACCTCTCAATACCTGGGTCTTGTGGCTCGTGGTGAGGGACAGGCAACAAATTATGTCTTCTGACATATTTACTCTTAACCTGACAGTCATGGATGCCTATTATTGTCTGATATCGCCTTTATTTTGGCTCAGCATTGATTTCTCGAGCATTTCTTTGTTTTTTTTAATGATTTTTTTCAATGGCTTCACCTTGGGTGGAAAGCCCCTGTTCCAGTGCTGTATCTGTGTAGAGCGATACTTGGCAGTGGTCCACCCTGTCACCTACCTGAAGTACAAACCATTGATGTACAGAGTGACGTGTTCGGGTGTTGTCTGGTTGATGGCGGTGGGGTTTGGTGTACTCGCCGTGTTATATTGTCCAGGATTTCCAGACTATGAGTTATCCACGGTATGTGTGGTTATGCTTGCTGTCAGTTTGTTCAGCAGCGTTGCTATATTAAAAGTGCTGAGACAGCCTGGGCCTGGTGAAGGAGAAAGGGAAGAGATGAATCCCATGAAGAGAAGGGCCTTCACCACCGTGTTGATCATCCTGGTGTTGACTGTGTTCAGTTATTTCCCTTTCCCTATAGTCTGTTTACTGAATAGAAAAGGCCTCATTCCCGAGGTGTATCTCTTCAACATCTACAACATCACCTTCTTTCTCTACATGACCAGCAATATTGTGAAGCCTCTCCTCTTCCTCGGGAGAGCTGGGAAACTGTCATGCTGCCATAGAGCCCAGTAGAACTCGATTTCATTCCACAGCCCTCGCTTGCTCCTTCATTCCATTCGAATTATGGTAGGCACTTTCTCATAATTGTCAACATTTTTCCACTTTTTATTGAATAGAAATGTACACACAAATATTGGTTCTCTGGTATAACACATAATCTTATTTGAATTGGTAAAAAAATATTTATACATATCTTATGTTCATTTTACAACATTGAGGCATTTTGTAATCCTGTACTTGTGTTGCGTAGATCTGTGTATTTTTTGGTTTACTTTCACTGACGTATCGAACTATTGTTAAACTCTCCTTATTAGTCCCACGAATATGAACACTGTTCAAATAGGCAAATAGGCAAATATTCCTGTGTTAAAATAGTATATTAGGCAAAAGTTTTTTTTGTAACCTGTTCTATTCGAAATGTCCTGTGTTCTATTTTAAATGCTTAAAGGGCTTGCAATAATGTTTTAAGACTGCCCTGTACATGTGCACAATTACAAATAAATAATGTAAAAAGATTTACATTATCTGCCACTCAAATATTTTAAATTGCAATTTTATTGTATTCGACGAACAACACTGAAACCTTTTTCACCAGGGAATACTGAAATGTTTTTAATATTATAATATTGATATTATTAAATTTAAAAATACTTGAAGAAGGGAAACTTTTTAAAATAGTTCTACATATTGTTTGAAATTAGTGTCTTTTAAGATTAGTGTAATCATATATTAACACAATAAATGGCACATGATGGCACTCTATGATACCACCATCAATTACAAGGTCTCCTCTTGGCTAACTAGATAATATCATTCAAAACTCCATAATTCAGAACTACCATACTCACACAAAAACAAAATTGTTTTTATTCCCTTCTTGCAACAAATTTAGGGAGTCAGAGCTCCATTTTTAGTGTATTAGACACATTACCTAGGCTATTGTACCCAGCAATAATAACCAGATTCGCATGGACGACCTTGACCAAAAACATTCCCGAATTCAGGTGAGTAATCTGCAAAGGTCTCAGGCAGCTTAAAAGCATTCATGTTCAAGTAACAGATGATTCTGGGCAGGGCAGCTACATTTAGTTCAGCACAAGGCATCATAGCAAAGCAGGCTCAGAGTACAGAAGCGTTTTTTTAAACACTTTTTTTTAGAGAAAAAGCAGAAACTCAGATGCACCAATGTAGGAAACATGGGAATTCATTCCCTGTAAATGTGATTAAATGTAAAATGTCAAGCAAGGGAATGATGAAAAGGATTAAAATGGCAAGCAGGCTATGTAAAGAAGCATACAAACCACAATATTATACCTCGCTGTCACGTCACTCCTGAATGGTGAGGCCTGATGATAAGTGGCCATGAATTGCAAATAGGCCCATGAGCTTTGGTTTGGTGGTTACCTGATGATCTCCAGCTGCCCCATGGGATTGAAACTGTCGAGAGTTAGCCAGGCCTTGTAAGCTACAAGGACGGACAGGTGAACATTCTGGGTAAAGTCACTTTGCCGACAGCCAAAATCACCCAAAAAGCATGATCAAACCAGCCATCAAAAGTTCTAGATGTACTTTCAGAATTGTCAACATCTCAAAATCTCAAAATTAGTCACAGCTGGTAGAGAACAATATTAAATAATAATATGATAACAACAACCTGAAACATTGAAATTTACGGAAAGGAAAACTGGCTGTTATGAGACTATTAAACAATGTGTTTGACAGAAAAATACATGATCGGATACATGAACTCTGTCCAGTCAGGAAGCCAGCTGAATCAAAAAGTGCTTTCTTTAATCTTAGTCCTTATCTTGGTGAACATTCCCCAGATTGGGCATGGCTTTAAATATCTAGATCCCACTCTGTCTAATCAGTCAGACAAAACCTCTTCACCATGGAGCAGAGTGAAGCCACACCAGAATTTAATCATTTCTTCAAACCTGGCCTGATTTCTGAAGTCTGAGTTTCTGGTGCTTATGTGACTGGGTAAGTCCAGACTGGTTGGTGAATTATTTTTGCCTTGTGTAAGTTTCTGAAGATGTTCTAAAAGGAGTTCTAATCGAGAAAAAATTTATCGTTTTGTGCAATATCTGGAAAAAAAAAATCATTTAGGGGAACTGTCAATCTCTCTGAAACGTTTAGTTGTACAAATATTTAAATCTCTGATTTTCTTCATGTATGTTACCAAACTGAAAACAAAAAACCCACAGAGCTTAAGTAGTTCATGACAACTTAATGGGAGTGCGGATATCACAACATATGCATTTATATACCCTCTTTATATAACCTGAAATCAGCTGCTACAAACTACAAACCCCACAATCACTTTCATCGTTTCACAGATACCCAAAGGAAGGCGAAACAATGGAGATTTCCATTGAAAATTCAACTTTGTTTCAGCCATACGTCTACAACAACATCACTTATGTTTCCACTCTGGACCCTGTATTTTGGATTTCAGCTGCAGTATTGACCCTCGATGTGTTTAGCTTGCCCCTCAACACCTGCCTGATCCTGAGAAACACAGGAGGCCATGTGTCTTCTGACATATTTGTCCTTAACCTGTCAGCAACAAATGTGGTTTATTGTCTTGTCTGTCCTCTATACTAGTTCCAAGTCTCCTTCACCAATTTAAAATTGCTTCCAATTTTGTATTTTTCCAATGGCTTCATCTTGGCCGGTCAGCCCCTGTTCCAGTGCTGTATCTGTGTAGAGCAATACTTGGCAGTGGTCCACCCTATCACCTACCTGAAGTACAAACCAGTGAGGTACAGGGTGATGTGTTCTGGTGCTGTCTGGATGTTAGCAACTGGGTGGGGAACACTGTGTATGTCTGACTTTCTATTTGACATGTACACAAGCTCAAGCAT
>JAOYSI010034659.1:10691-29957 GCA_025775065.1 Hiodon alosoides
AAGGGGCGTCGGCATCAACTTCTGTCTGTCTCCCTATCTGACTCTGCTGCCGGAATGGGCAACTTTGGCTGACTCTGATGCCAGGATCGGCAACTTTGGCTGACTCTGATGCCAGGATCGGCAACTTTGGCTGACTCTGATGCCAGGATGGGCATCTTTGGCTGACTCTGATGCCAGGATGGGCATCTTTATTCCTAGAGAGGACCCCCGTGGACCCGTGTTTTTCACTCTGTTGCTATACATACCTTTCCTTTGCTCTGCTTTTTCTATTAATGTTTTATCAATGTTGTATCAATGTTATATCAATGTTATTTAACCTCCCATTTCTCCGCCCTTGACGTTCTCCGTCTCTCTCCTTGAGCCTCTTCCTCAGGGCTTGCCTGGGCCATGTGTACACACTCACCCACATGTGGTTTTGATCAGGGGGCGAGGGAGGATAAAACGGGCGGGGGGGGGGGTTATAATGGAAAATCACAAAACTCTGCATAAAGAGCGTCCCATTGCCAGTAAGTCTTACAGCAGAGCCCTGACTCTCTGCCTCGGGAATCCGTTTTATTCTCAGAGTATGAACACGCTTGTACGACTGTAAAAGATGAGGAGGGGAGAGAGCTGTGGGAGTGAGAACCGGGTTCGAGGTGCGTGAGGAGTGGGTCTCCCCGGTGGGGTCCTGACTGGAAGCCCACCCGTTACTATGAGAGAGAGGAGGGGCTGCTGACCATGTTTATAGAAGCAGAACTCCAGGCCGGGCAGTACCATCCGGGATCATGGTGGCATCTAACGTTTTAACTCTCACAAAATCTCTACAGCTGGACCTTTCCAGAAGATGTGATTCTGAGCTACACGGTTCTCGATTTGGTAAAATTAATCCTAAATCCTTTTTACTTTTTATAGCTATGATTTTTGCATGAAAGTAAAGGGCATGCTTAATGGAAAGCAACCCGATGAATGGCTCCATTTGTTCTCTTTTTATTTAGTTTTTTTGTTTTCGGTGAGTATTTGTCCGTTCTGCTGCATGTACCTGAGGGTGTTCTGGAATGGTACTCTATTCGATTGGTGACTGTATAGTTCCATGGGAGGCTGAAATGAAAGCAATCAGAACGTCTGACATGGCTTTAACTGAAGTAAATCCCTTTGTAAGTAATGTTAACTTTAGATATACTATATGCGTTGTAGAAGGACTTGAGGTGGTGTCCTCGGAAGTTAACAGAGTTTTGCTGGTTTCAATTACATTTTAAAAAGCAGGTATTTTCAGGTATGGTATGTTTGTAATAAAATATCCAGTTTTTGAAAGTGAACAGTAAGTTAAAGTACGCAGGGCTGTATGTTCTATGCACTGTCAGGCCAAGCTGAAGGGATAAAATAATAAATAAACCTCTATGTGGTCGTGTTCTCGACCTCCGGTCAATAAACCTCTATGTGGTCGTGTTCTCGACCTCCGGTCAATAAACGGTGAGTAAACCTCTCTTTCTCTTTCCCAGTGTCTGTACCTTCAGCCAGGGCGAGAATTTAAAAGGGTGACACCACACCCTCCGCACTCCGTCCTCGCCAATCTCTGACTCACGTTACAGGAAGGATGACAGCGTCCGTTCTCATTCTGTTCCATCTCTGTGCGGTACAGTTTGGGTTTGACCTGGGTTTAACCTCACGCTTGGGTATCTACGGTCTCCTTATCGCCTGATAGGCTCAGACGCACTCAGACACACTTAGACACATTTACATGGCCTGTTAATTGTGTATTCATTTTCTCTTCCGAAGCTCCTATTCAGAGCATCTTAAATAGTCATACAGTTTTACACTCGACCCATTCATACGGAGGGGTGTTTGCAGACGGGAAAACACCTGCTGTCCCCAGGTAACATCTTCACATAAAAAAACACATATGTATGAATCAAGAAGAGACACAATTCCTCACCTGTACCAAGGGGAGGGGGGATCAGACCAAGGGGAGGAGGGATCTCCTGGCCATTGCTATGAAAACAATACAGCCTGTGGCGTTAGCCTGTGACGTTAGCCTGTGGCGTTAGCCTGTGACGTTAGCCTGTGGCGTTAGCCTGTGACGTTAGCCTGTGACACATGCACTGTTTACCATCGCCAGCTGGGATGAAGGGGTAGGTTTGGCGGAGATAATGAGGAGAACACAAGAAATGGGTGACAGGAAAAGGGAATTATTTGGGTAATTATAAAGAGATGAGGGGTGAACCCAAGTGCAGTCTTGCCCCTTCCTGCGCGTACAGTTTTAAAGAATTCCTCTTCTCGGTTTCTATAGATAGAATTACGTCCTATCTTTCGGTCCTACGTTTATTTTATTTTAAAATTATTATTTTAAATTATTTTAAAAACACATGGCAAGGGCCTGTCAGGCCACAGGGTTCTCTAACCCTAGGAGTGGAATGGGTCGAAGACGAGGAATCGAAATAAATTAGCCAGTTTCAGACCAGTGCCGTGGTTCCAGAGCAGATACTGTGGTTTTACAGTGTGACACGGCAAGCCAGACACTGGTCAGCCAGACACCCAGCCCTACCAGAAACGTACCCTACTCTTCACTTTCCTCGCCATGAGAGAGAGCGACGTTTGAGATTCAGGCTTGAGTCTGCTTTCTCACATTTAATTCATCCCCTCGCCTTCAGGTGCAGAGCATCTGGGCGCCGTGGACTGTGTAATCAGCGTTCACACCAGGTTCCTCTCACTACCTCCTCCTGCCTGTTTGTGTGGACAATCTGCTGTCAGTGCATCATCTCCTCCTCTCTCTCTCCTCTCTCTCTCCTGTTTGACTTTACAGAGGTACAGCGGAAGGTTTTATGTAGGCCCTGCTGAAGCGTAAATTTGGTCCACGCGCGAGCGTGCGAGCAGGGGTGCAGGGGTGCCAGAGGGCCATGGTGAGGTTTCGCCTGCCGAGGGAGTCATGGCTTGGCTGTCCCGTCTACAGAGTAAACCAGTTTAACACCCAAACTGGTGTCATGGCTTGGCTGTCCCGTCTACAGAGTAAACCGGTTTAACACCCAAACTGGTGTCATTGCTTGGCTGTCCCGTCTACAGAGTAAACCGGTTTAACACCCAAACTGGTGTCATGCACCGGGGCGTCCAGGGACATCAGATGGCTATCCCGGACGTTATTTATTTAAAAATGCTTTGTTGTCATATCGAGTTCTTTTTGTATATGTTTGTATTTCTTTAGCTCCCATTGGGCCACGTTCCCACACTCGTTTTCAGACTTGACTGACAGACTCTGCCTTACTGTTTAAAGTTGTTCTTGTCCTTCGACAGCTCAACAAAGACGGATTTTTGCGGCTGGTTTTGGGACTTTGGCGCATGAATGAAGCGGTTTACAGAGTATTCCTCCTCTCGAAGCGAAAAACAAGTGACCTCCCCCCAGAACAGTAAGAGTTTATGTGCTGTTTGACCTCAGTGCGGCGTGTAGGCTGTTGCGTTGCAGGGAGACAGGCCTCTTTCACATAAGACATCCCTGTCACCAAATATATCTGTACACATCTGCAACATGGGTGTGAGCACCGTTTAATCGTCTGTCTCTCGACAAGAGGCGACTTTCAGAGTGAGCAGTGGGAGGCATCGTGTGGACTGAACCAAAGACTACAAGATTTTTTTTTAAGTAAATGATCAACATAAAAAATGAATGATAATCCCATATCATTTTCTGCCCCCCCCCGGACCAGAAAGCTCTGGTGTCTCTAAAAGGCTTGAATTGGAAGCACTTGAGTATGTTCTCATTATGGGAACCACACTCAGGTGTGTCAGTCTGTCAGTCTGGACCTGGGATTAGGTGTGTCTCTAGGGCACTGGTCCCCAGTTAATTACACAATTAATTACTAATCAGTGACCAACCAATGAGAACAAGTTCATTAGGTAATTGACTTACTTGTCAATTAACCAAAAAGTACAAATAAATGAGTAAAACCTAATTCTTGCCGTTCAGACCAAGTGAAAAAAAAAAAAAATATATATATATATATATATATATAAGCAGCATCTTAAGATTTATAATTTTTTGCGCTGCGTTTTTTTTTTTTGCGCTGTGGTTATTTGCGATTTGTTCAAAGGCAGTTTCCAGGCATTTCAAAGCACTTAAATGGTCAGCTCATTCATTTACGGACACCCTGCGCCGACATCTTCTCAAACGCAGAACACCGACTCCACCAGGAAATTCGAACGCAGAAATGTAGACAGTCTAACTGTAAATGAACATATTAAGAGATGATTCATTTTACACAAATTTACACAAAGGGTTTGGATATTCCCCGTGAGGTTCGGTGCTGGAGCGGAAAATACCCAAAGTCTGTGTGACTACCCTGTCTGTTTCATGTAATGTTCTGAAATAATATAATGTAATGGGTCCTCTCCGAGGGTTATCTACGTTTGTGGTTGCAACATAATGTAACATTAATTTCATAGGATTTTAAACAAGTGTTTTTTTTTTTTAATAAAACGCTTTTCACCAAACTGCGTTTTTGTTTTCATTACTAACGCCGTACGTATCGTGACTTTAGGTAACAAAATTGTGTGTTAAGCAATAAAATCGAATAGCGTTCAAACAGTTTATTCCAGAAACATCTACATACATATTTTTTTTTCAGCCTAATTACCTCCTACCTCCGTTAATCCATTTCCTTTTCACCTGAAAACGTACATCTGTAATCGTACAAATTAATCAGCACTGGAAGAATTTATTAACACCCCTCTGGAGTGTCACATCCCTGAACGCTACCACACGCCATCAACGCCGTGCCGTGCTAAAGGATCCAGCACACAGCAGCTCCTGGATTAAGATCAACCCCCGAGACCTGCACTACTGTGGACTGACTGTGAAACACAGGTGGGTCGCCGTCTGGCCGTTTGTCCTGCCGTCTGGCAGCATGTCAGCGTTGCACAGAGAAGCTAAAAGGCAGCCCGCCCAGAGGAGGGGGTACTGAGGAGGCAGAGAACAGAATGGCAGATTCAAATGCCGGCACGTTACACGGATAACTTCTGTCGCAAAACCAATAGTTAGCTGTGCCCCGCGCTGTTGCTTTTGTAGACATCACAAGCCACCCGCGGTCTCGCTGACTTTACTCAGTCCAGTTTTCACCCCCCGTTTCTTCACTTTTTTTTTTTCACTCTGTAGCTGATTGAAAAGTTCCTTCAAGAAAAGCTTCAAGAATGCCAGAGTGGCCCTGGAGGGCGAGAGTTTCTGCAAAGGGAATGCGTTATATGCTACGAGAGTGTTCCTTGTTCATCAGACCGGGCCTTTAATCGCGAGAGAATGCGGCTGGCTGAATTCGGCCAGTCACACTGGTCCTGTGATAATCCCGCACGGCCCCATGGGAACTCTTTCATGTAACTGTTGTACTGTTTCACAGCAGGCTTATTTCATATTGCACTGTATGTGGGACAGATAATGAATATTGTAGTGACACCCTGAGAGGAAAAGGAATAAGAATCCGATTGAATCCTATTGGTTCGCCGTTCCAGAGGCTTGGGGTTTTGAAGTGGTTTTACAGGGTAATGTTCTCTCTCTCTCTCTCTCTCTCTCTGGGGAAGAAAGTGACGTGTCATGTTACAGACCAGCGGAACACGCCATCACAATCACATCATCAATGTTTGCTCTTCTACGTTTCTGTAGTAACAAAGAAGCACAAAAGACAAAAACAAGGAAGAGGTGACACTTACATTTTCAGGCCTTTTGGCCATTGTGACCCACAGGGGCTTATTGGTGTGCACAGGTGAACTGATGACTGAAGTGAAAACCCTGTCATACTGTCACACATTCGTATTTCCCAATGACTGCTTCTCAGTGCGTTCTGCTCCTCCTGTGGTGTCTGCCCCCTAGCGACCATGGCTGTAGACTGTTACCACGGTGTTGTTGCTATAGTAACAATCTAAAGCCACGGTTACCATGGAGACAGCAGAAAAGGGGAATCGCCGCGGAAAGTGGAGGTAGGGCCATCCAGTCGATCTGTTTGCTAAGACGCATCAGACTTCAAAGCAGGAGTTTAAGGGAGATAGTTCATTCATTCCCCGCATCCCTTGCCCCGGCACTCACAGAAACGCATACAAACTACGGAGCAGAGTCTAACCTAATTTATTATTAACTATCACATGGTACCATGGACCAATTAAGACCAAGCTGACTGACTTTTATCAGCACATGATATCATCCGGTGACCCAAAATGGAAAAAAAAGTATAAATTCGAGAAAGTCGCATTGCCTAATGGGTGGATAAACAGAAAGGGTGTTGCCATTGGTGATGACATCTGCTGAAAGCAGCACTTCGCTGGGGGCCAGATGTGTGTTTAAGGACACTGCACCAGTAGCCATGACTGTAGACTGTTACTGTACTTTCAGACAGTCTTAGCAGTAAGCAGTCTAGAGCCAAGGTCCTGAGTCAGGGCTTCAGTCATTTCAGGACACTGAGAAGTCACAGAGTTAGTACATCCACCTAAATCAAAATATCATTGCATTCGCTGAATAAAAAATGTTCTAACAGGATTCATACTGTTTTTTCAGTTTTTGGTATTGTCGTGTAAATTCTTATTCAAGGCAATCGATGCAATCAAGGAAATACAAAACCAGATGGTTTCATTTTCTTTCCCTGAGGAACAATAACAGAGGAAGGAAAGGACAACCCCTCGTGTGTGGTCAGTGCCAGAATACGCGTTCAATCTCTTACAGACAGTAGGCCCAAGTCTACTTTCAATAAAACCCTCCAACGACACCTCTACCTGGACCATCAAATAGACAGGGCTGTGATTGCTTTATTCCCAAACGTTTGCACGGAACCATATGTTTGTGCTCTTCGTAAGGTCATCTGCTGAGTAAAAAAAAAAAAACCAGTGTCCCCCCGTTTCCCCCCGATCTCTGAGGTTTCACTTTGTAAGCCACTTTAATTAGTACATGTCAACAACACCAGGGGTTAGCAACCCTGTTCCGGGGCTGCCACAGTCCTACAGAATTTAGAATTAAGATCTCCCTATTTATGAAACACTGAGTACCTGGAAACGCTCTGCCATCGTTAGTGATTTAGCATACTAATTAAGAACTTACCTCTTCCCACAATACCACAGTCTTGAATCTCCCCCTCAGGAACTGACTGCTATATTTAAATGTATACTGAATGTTATCTCCTTTGTACCACTAGTCTTTGTACCTTTTTGCAGAAGTGGTCAACAGGGTGTGGTTGCCCACAATCTGTTATTGCACGTTAACCCCTAAACTACGGCACATTTGTACGAGGCTCTGGACAACAGCATCTGCTAAATGACTAAAACGTAGATGTAATCGGGTCGAAGGTTTGAACGGAACGAAAAACGGAACTACCTGTGACTCTATTGCTGCACCACCCCTGCTGCACACGCTACCAAGAAGCCTCACGTTAAAACCCTGATGCTGAAAGCCCCGTGGGTTGCCTGTCCAACCCCTGGAGCTAGCCGCACGCGCACAGTTCCAAGGGGAGGAGAGCCTTCACAATTACCAGCGTTGCAGCATTGACCTGTTCGTTCCGGTTTGGTGATGTGACCTCCGGCTCTTGCGGCCCGTAGATGATTTATTTTCCTCGTGTTAACGGTACTCACCGACGTTACTGAGAGCGACGCACTGAGAGTCAATGTGACTGGCTTAGTGCTGGTTATTCTGAACTTCCATTTTAAGTGCTGGTGTCACTAAGGTATTGCTAGTGCTCAAAGCCCCAATTTGGCAACGATTCATTTACTTAACAGTGTGAGAGTAAAACAATGGTTGCTGTCGATGCTCTGTTTGTAAAAGACAGATGTGCTACCGTTTCTGTTATTGTAGACTTCCTGATTTGATAATGTGCAGAACCACCCCCAAACAAGGTTTATACCCTGTAACAAACGAGACCTATAATTAAAGGTAGGCCAGGTCTGACGGTAGTTTCTAAACCAGGCACCCGTGGATGAACATGAGACGACCGCAACCACACCGACAGTGTGCACCTTATCAAAACACAGGCTTGCCATCAAGGTGTCTTCCTGAGAACTAGAAAATGACGTATAGCGTGACTGAATATAAGCATCTTACCGATCTGACCCGGCAACTAGTGCCGTTTCACTGGCATAAAGACCGTTTGTTTTGGCAGAGTGACCATAGCTAGGTGATCTGAAAGTGCTAACTGCAATCACTGTCTCTGTCCAAAACCGGAAACGAGGAGTGTCTACAATATTTTGCCAGCTGCTGCCGTTGCAAAATGTTTCTCTTTCTTAAGATTTAAACAATCAAAGCTGAAATTAAGCATAAAGTATTTCTAGTCATGATTGTACTGTGTCTAGTATAAGTTTTCTGTCAGCCTTGACCTCGCTTAATATTCGCGTTTACATCCGATCGTTTTATTCCTTTACTCTGCTCGAGTTTCCACATTAAACTCTGATGCTGCTGTCCATGGTCCTGACAACCACACAAACTACTGCTAGAATTGTTGTTCCAAACGTGTCACAGACATGAATGTCGTATCCCCGTAGTTGACTTCACTCTCTTTTCTCCGTTGGTGAGCGGCAGGCAGCCCTCGTGGAACTAGGAAACGGCTCCGCGGCAGAAAACCCAATGCCACAGTTGTGAGTAGCCACTGCTCAGAATACAAGAGAGCAAGAGAACCGACCCGAGCCACCAGGAAGTTAACGGTCTGCAGAGTAATATGGAGTCTGGGTTTAGTTACATTGGTCAGGAATATTAAACGAAGCATATAAAAAATGTCAGATTCACTGCGCGAATGTGTCTGAGTTAATAAATGGCTTTGATGCGGCGTGTGCAGCGACGGCCAACGGTCACTCGTTCAGACATTCGGTAAAGGTGTCGTTATGAAGTAAATACTTCCACTAGCTTTGGTTCTCAACGGAGGACCGAGGCTTCAGGTCCACCACAGAGATAGAGCAACTGCATCGTAATCTCAGACTCTGACCGGGGTAGAGACAGTGCCGAGCTCTGTTTATACGACGAAAGCGTAGTATCAACAGTTACCAGTTTCTCAGTTTTCATCTTAGTAGATGAGTGGCGCTCCAGACAAGTCAATCCACGCTTTAACCACATATCTGCGCCTGTATATACGAAACTGAGTATGTATTTAAGTGGTATCTATTAAAGTATCTTTTCTTGCTTTATATATAAACGCAAATTTCAGTTTTCGGCGATTACAGTACAATATATCAAGATTCCCACTTGTAGGAATAGGTAATGAAATCATACGTTTATATTTGCTGATTCGGCTGATACGTTTCCCTTTTTATGAGTAAAAAAAACTGCAGGAATCTAAGGGGACGTAACATTCAAATTGAGTTACAATCGGTAAATGAACAAGGTAGATGGCTCTCACAGGCATGCACCCCCCACCCCCTCCCCTCCCTCCGTGTATTCGCTCCCTGCGCATCCAATATGGGCTTCGCATTGCGGTCGACGGATGTATGTACTGCGCTAGTTCTGCCTCCTTAAAAGGGTTTACAACGGGCGATTGCGAATCGTCTGCATAGTGCGCAAGTGTGACGCAATGCTGACCTCAACAACCACAAACACGTGACAGAATTTATAATTTTAACAAGAAACATTAAACGATATGGGGGAGAAGCGGTTGAGAAACATCACGTACTGGTTGAAAATGTTAAAGTATAAATTTAATACAGAATCACCAGGTTAGCAGCTGGAGAAGAAAGAAAGGGTATAAATGAAATGCGTAATTGGTTCCCAGCGTCACCGGAAATAGCTGCCCTTAATTTTAACAGTGGCCCAGAAATGTTCGTGGGAAAGGACAGGTGTGCGCCGTCACCATTTCACGGGCATGGCGTTACAGACATGAAACCAAACACTCGGTAACAAAATACAGCATCGCCTGAGATTCCGTTCTGACATCACACAAGGTCACTGGCGTAAAAGCAGGGACAATCAGTAATACGACAATAAGGAGGGAGCGAAAGCAACGATGTATTTCGTCATAAATATTTCCGTAAACACAAGCTAAATTAAAACTAAATGTAATGGACCTTGTGGTTCCACCGCAACAGGTATTGATGTCCCTACGTTTAACTACAGTGCTATTGGGGAATGCCGTGAGAGGAGAGGAGTCTGTGGTATTCTTATGAAGACCATAATGATCAACGGCCGGACAGTAAAACAGGTAGCCCACAGGATTACGCAGGTTTATATGGTTAAGGTTGATTGTCATATAATTGTATTCGGGAATAACAAACCCTGTTGCGTTGAATCGTGATTGTTTAAATCAAAACAATCCGCTTGATTGCCAAGGAACATGAAAACGTTGATGTATTCATAAGCACGTTTTCATGCAGGTGAACCACATGTTTAATTCGAAAACATAAAGTCTCTTTCTTTAAATGAAAAAATAAAAACATTAAAAAGACGTAAACATTCATGGTCATTGTCATTATTGCCATAGTTTATTCTCTGCTCCGCAATTGTTTGTATTCGTTTGGTTAATTCGTTGCAGATAGTCCGAGCTGTCACGAGCTGTCAGTCCTAACGCCAAATGGGGACTGTAAGACAGTATGCTAATTGGTATGCTAATGATAGGCGCCCAAATTTTAACTGTCGCGTTTGGGCTACATGAAAAGACATCTAGGCTACCTGATAGGGATGATTTTAAAAATATAATATGTAATTAGTAATGCGTTTTATTCTATTATCGACGTACATTTTAATTGCAAAACAAGCTGCATTTAAAGCCCACCGAGATAAACCTCAACGTATTACTTAACTATTGAATAAATAAACTGGTGGAGAGATACATTGAGAGCGGACAGCAGACAACAATTATGATTATTGAAATACCTCTCCACGTGCTCATGGTATCTTACGCGGGTTTTGACTTTTGAGCCTTCACCCTTGTCTAATGTAGAATATAACAATGCATACAACACAGTTAATCAATGTAACGAATGGGACACGTCTGTCTGGTGTTAGAAAGCGAGCGACGCAGTAAGTGAACCATTTCCACAATTTTCTAAACTGTCAGCTTTGCCATGTGCACCAAAGTGAGTCACACTGCAGTAACTTTAAGGTCTTCTGCAATCTGCCGTATTCACGCGAAATGGCACGCAGCGCATATTAACAGATCGAAAAAGCAACTATAATTCCACTGGTGTGTGTATATATGCCGATAGCACATGTTATGGAGCCAATTACATTGACTGAACTCTCCGTTTAATTATCGGTAGCTAATAAAACAGAATTAGCATTATATAAACTTACCTCATTTTTGAAGCGTTCCAGAGATAGAAAACATCGCAACAGTTATAGCATGACATAAAATACTAACATTAATTTAGAGTAGAATCACTGCAGTCGTGGTTAACTGTCTGTCGCAAGAAGAGGTTCTTCCTTCTTGTCCCGACGTCTCCGTACCAATCGCTCCGCGGAAACACGAATTTCAGAAGGTTCTCCCCTCAAGCTTTTTATAGAGATCCCGTAGTACTAGTAACAAGTTTGGGAGGGGGGACCCATTCACTGAAAAGCATCACCTACATGTACGTGGACTTCTACGTCATAGAGGAAATTAAGTCAACGGGAAGACGTCGCTATTAATAAAGCCAGGGTTCCTAGTGGAAAGAAGAGGATGATAATGTGTTTCGACCTCCCCTGCTCAAAAGCCTGTATGAGGACGGTGTAAAGAACTATTGGTTTTTTTTACACAACTATCAATCATTCAATAGAATGTTAATCTATTGCGCGTATTATAGCTACGTGGTTGAAGCGCTCCGTATTGTGTAATCCCCTTAATAGATAAGCGACGAAATACCTCGCCGGTAACTGTGGAATTAAATTGATTGCACTATTAAGATTCATTCAAGGTTCTACTGGGTCTTTAGAAGTGACTGCGCGGATTGTGACGTAGAGACACCTGAACAAGTTATTCAAAGGGGTAATGACGAATTATAGCGGCAACATCATGTATTTTATGCAATCAGTGTATTCTTTGCTAATCTCCACGATTACATAGTACATTTTACCACTTTTGCACGTCGCTCTGGGTAAGAGCATCTGCTAAATGACTGAAATGTAAAAATGTAAAATTTAGTAAAAAGAGCTCCGTTGTATTTCAGAAATGGGTTCCAGTTGCCCATTCACCGACAGCAACTTAATTGACTCATTGAATCAGTGGATAAGAGATGATTCACTCTAGTGTGCAGATAGGATCGTATTTACTTAACTACTCAATCACTGACAAAGATATTTATACAGCTATATTTTCCTCAAAGCCAGTGAAGCTGAGGTCAGTGTGACATCCATGTTCCCTGTTAGCATTTAGGACCAAAGGTGAGCCTGGCCTTGGTACTCCCAAGTCCAACAATCATGTAATTTTTCCAGGAATCAGAACCACCCGTGCTGCCGCATGGGAAGGGGTGAGTTCTTGTTCCTAGATTTTTCTGAGAAAGAGCTTGCCAGTCATCGATTAAGGAAGTCAGAGCGTTGCTGATGAGTATCCGGTTTCCGCGCGACTAGCTGAAAAGCGAACGAAGCCGGATTAATTAGAGCGAATGGGGTACTTCTGCTGTTCCGTTCGCGTGTAAACCACCGCCAATCACTTCCTCGGGATTATTTAACGATACTTATAGATTACAAAGGGAAGACGTATTCCATGCGTCATATACCACCTTGGAATAATATTCACTGGATATTACAACATCACATGCCACTGGAGTTTGAAAGCAAAGGAAAAAGTAGCCATCAGTTGTTTATTTAAAAGACAAACACTATCACACTGGTCCGGACCTTTGTTAAATGTATTATTCCAAAAATGACATTCTTTTGCAGGGACACAATGATCACAATACATTCACTACCAGGGCTCAGGCCTACCTCCTACGTGCCCTACTGACACAACACCCAACAGTGTCTTATCTTCAGTCTACAGATCACTCATGCAGATCCCTGATAATCTCCAGAGGGTAACCAAGTTTTTACTCCCCCGTTAGACCAAACATGCGGATTTCCAACGGTCCTCAGATCGTTGATTAGCGCAGCTAACAATGGTTTAATCAGTGAGAGTGTGAAAGGCAGCTAGTTAGCGTGGCTGTGAGCTGAGGGAAAATGGATGGTCGGGGAATTTGGCAAGCAATGTGGCCATTTAAGAGCTGTTGTTTTTGTCACAGTAGTTTTTTTATTTTGTTTTGTCTGTATTAGTTTGTATTTTTTTAAATGCACTGTAAAAATGCTGTAATTTTTCAGTATGCTTTTACAATTAAGAAAAAGTCTCGAGTGGGTGTCCACTGATGGATGTGTTGGGATTTAGGGTTAAGTTGTTGACAGAAAAATGGAATTAGAAAAATATGCAGATATAATATTTTGTATATCACTTTTAACATTTTCTGGTTATGATATACTTAGATATACTTTATGTTGACGAAGGCTTGCCATTCTCAGCTTAATATCGGCAGTTCTTCAGCTAAAGACAGAATGTCTGTTTTTTTTCAGATGCAATTTGTTTTATATGCAATGGCGTGACAAGTGCCGTCAGAAATAGAATATTGAATTGAATATAGCGCCGTTGCTATATCTGTGCCGTTTTTAGATATTTTTATGCCTTAATGGTTTCCTTGGTATGGACCATGACAGCTGTTCATCTGTCTGTGTGCCTTCCCTTAGACACATACAGACAAAGACTACACCGTTGCTCATTGCCCAATTTTCAGAATAATTTAGATATAGTATTTTATTTAGAATAAAATATGTCCCCCCCCAAAAACACACAGACGACGTGCTTACCACAGAGTGCATGCTCAGAATGAAAGAAGAGGCTGAATCATTGTTCTGAACCAATCGATTGCTTCAGCTTTCCCTGTGGAAATACCAACGTCTCTCTCTCGCTCTCTCTCGGTATCGCTCTCCCTCTCCCCCTATCTCTCTCTCTCTCTCTCTCTCTCTCTCCCTCTGTCTCTCCCTCTCTCTCTATTTGTCACTTCCGCCCTCCCACTCCCTCCTAAACACAACCGCCCACACACTTCTGCCACCTCTCCACTTCTCTGTCAGCCGTGGCCTTGGCACTCGGTCCACTCTCATTTCTGCATTGGTTTCTCTTAAGGTTCCTTAACCTCTCTCCCTGTACCCCTGTCTCCACCTGAGCAGCGCCCCGAATGCCTTCAGTCTACTCATGTGACCTTGTGGCCCACCTGACAAACGCTTGATCGTCGCTGAACCCCATTGCACTTGCACTTCTACTGTTGATTTGTTATACATATTCAAATGCCATACACACCAAATGCAATATATACCTCAATGTCATGCTACCTGCTATTCAACGTCTTTCTTTTTACCTTCGTGCGCTGCGGCCGGATCAATACCCCCCCCACCTCGGCACCTCTGATTCATGCACAAATCCCAGCATGGCCCTCTCTCACTCTCTCGTTGGAGTTTTTCTCACTTTGATTAGCAGACTGACTTACATGCAATAAGGGAGGTGAGAGAGAGAGAGAGAGAGAGAGAGAGGAGGATGAGACTGACATGCATATAATGAGGGAGTTAGATGTTAGGGACTGACAGACAAAAGGATGATGGAAACCGAGGGAGAGATGCGGCATCAAAGGAGTGGGTGTGGAATGTGAGCGGTGAAAACCCCTGTGCCTGTCAAAATGTTATCCCCAACGTCACACACAAAGACAGGTACACAATATAAAACCTGCAATTATCCTCACAATGAACGGTAAATGAAACCCAAAATAAAGTCTGCAGACTCACTGTCACACACAAAAAGAACAATCCCTACGGTTTGGTAGAGTCCTCTAAAAGTACTGAGCAAGATGACGGAATCTTGGCCGAATAATTGCTTACTTCATGTATGACTGTGTTGCACCTCTAAACATTTCAGTGTGACTGTATGACTGTGTTGTCTTTCTAAACCTTTCAGTGTGACTGTATGACTGTGTTGTCTCTGTAAACGTTTCAGTGTGACTGTATGACTGTGTTGTCCCTCTAAACGTTTCAGTGTGACTGTATGACTGTGTTGTCTTTCTAAACGTTTCAGTGTGACTGTATGACTGTGTTGCCCCTCTAAACGTTTCAGTATGACTGTATGACTGTGTTGTCTCTCTCAATGTTTCAGTGTGACTGTATGACTGTATTGTCTCTCTAAACGTTTCAGTGTGACTGTATGACTGTGTTGTCTCTCTCAATGTTTCAGTGTGACTGTATGACTGTGTTGTCCCTCTAAACGTTTCAGTGTGACTGTATGACTGTGTTGTCTCTCTAAACGTTTCAGTGTGACTGTATGACTGTGTTGTCCCTCTAAACGTTTCAGTGTGACTGTATGACTGTGTTGTCTCTCTCAATGTTTCAGTATGACTGTATGACTGTGTTGTCCCTCTAAACGTTTCAGTGTGACTGTGTTGTCTCTCTGAACGTTTCAGTGTGACTGTATGACTGTGTTGTCTCTCTCAATGTTTCAGTATGACTGTGTTGTCCCTCTAAACGTTTCAGTGTGACTGTGTTGTCTCTCTGAACGTTTCAGTATGACTGTATGACTGTGTTGTCTCTCTCAATGTTTCAGTGTGACTGTATGACTGTGTTGTCTCTCTCAATGTTTCAGTGTGACTGTATGACTGTGTTGTCCCTCTAAACGTTTCAGTGTGACTGTATGACTGTGCTGTCTCTCTAAACGTTTCAGTGTGACATTTTCTGTTTCCCAATCTGTGATGAAGTTTTTTATATGAGATATCAATGGAGCATTAATAAATCCCCTCCAGTTAAGAAACATATGCTAAAATACCTTATTTATCGAGAACACTAGAACATTCGCGTCTGAACACGCAGTAAACATCTCTCAATTTAATACAGCATCACATGTTAATACACTAGATGTGCCTAGAGTGCACCAGACTGCCAGGAACGGGCTCAACCTGGGCTATGGCTGCGTCTCCCCAACCTCCCCGATGGGCTGTACTCTGCCTGAGATGTTCCTCGGTCCCTAATGATGGAGAGCTCCGCTGGTCTCCCAGCCTTCTCCCTTCACGCCTACTCCCTCTCTCATCACCTCCCTCCTCTCCCTTCCCACTGCAGCCCACACCTGTTCCAGAGCCGTGGCACGGGTGCGTCAGAACCGCCTGCTTCCTGTCCCCACGTGGCTGACAGGACGTGCCACTCACTCACCTGAAGGTTCCCCTCCACGCTCGTCTTTCCTTATCTAAAGCTCAGCTCCGAGTCTGAGACTGTGACTGTCTGTGAACTGACCTGTGATTGGTTATTAGTCCAATTAGTGTAATAATGTTACTTCTGTTAGGCTGCGTGGTATTTGGCTGCCTGCTACATACTTTATGGAAACAAAACTTTATCGAAATGTAGTCAGCATTTTAGCAGCCATCACACTCCGTTTATTACAAATGGCACAGACAACTGTGCACGTTTCATCAATATCAAAACAAGTCTGCAATGTATCCAGCAGTTATTAGTAAAACGGGTACCAGCCAGCCCTTCGCTCTGACATTCAACGCCGACCGTCGCAGGTCAGCGGGATTCTGTTTACTTAAGCATTCAGCAAGTCTTCTCCAAGCGCCTGTGACAAAACTTATCTTTAAAATGGCATTTCTCCCAGGTCTGCCTCAGACTCTCAATGCTGGGAGAACCTTTTCTGTCTGGGGAAAAACGGCAGAGTAAAGAGTATATTACCGTACCGTATAGAGAATACTCTGAGCACAAAATGATTGAACTGACAGACTTCAGAACCAGAAGACCCTGAGAAACAAATAACCATTTCCAGCATTGTTCATACATTCTGAGGTATACTTGAGGCGCGTAACCCTAATGGCAAATTGTAGAATCTGAATATGAGTTAACGAGGCAGGTGACCAATCGGCAAGTCGTAGAAGCAAACCATTGCTTGCAGCTCTGACCACGCACGTGGTTGTATGTTTTAGGTGGAGAGACATTTAGGTTATTGCCAATTCATAGTGTTGCTTTTCACTGGACCAATCCTGGACCAATTTTAATATGAAATTATGCAACGGTGTTCCTCGCTGACTATTTGAATCCCAGATTTTTCTGTGAATACGTGGGTAATTGGGCGCCTAAGTATATTCTAACCTGTGTCGACTCATGGCACGTCAGTGTATATGTGGATCTGAAAATGTTCTTGTATTCAAGCATTCTTGTACGGGCATACCATGTCTGTGTCTGGAGTCTGTACAAAAACATTGAGTGTGCTCTTTCCACATCCCATATTCTGGTCTCCATCCCTTTTCCTCACCAACAGAACTCATTAAAGCATTCCCTCCCGGGGTTTCAACAGCACACTGGTGTGAACAGAAAAAGAAACCAGGCTCTGCATGAGATAGGCCACGCAAACGAATGAGGTGCTTATTAATAAAACATGCCGTTTCTAAAGCAATCGCAGTCAGTTATTCTCAGTCAGTGTATCTCTTCCCCCCCCAACTCCCACCATCTTCTCCTCTGTGCGGTGTCGCTCCTGAATTAAATATGAAAAGCGGATTGGGGGGGGGGGGTTACTGCTTTCCATTCTCTCCATCACAGCTTTCGTCACACAGGGCTACACACACCTCCACTTCATCCCTCATGCGTCACCAGCCTGGAACCCTCGTCTCTTCTCCCACCACTCCCCGAGCCCTCTTTCACTCGGTCCTCTCCTCCTCTTCCACAACCTTGCCGTGTTCCCTAGGAAAGGGTGTTTGGCTTGTATCTCAGTCTAAGCAGCAGCAGCCTCTGGCTGTTAAGAGTTTTTCGGAGAGAAAAATCGACATCACCGGGCCCAGAATTCACCTTGAGAAGAGTCCACCCCCCTCCCCCCTCATCAGTCGTATTCACTGTGTTCTTAGCAACACCCGCTTCCCGACCCTCGCATCCCTCTGTCCTACCTGCAGCAGCTGCATATCTCCACTCCACTGTAACTCCACTGTAACACCCCTGAAATACCCCTGAAAAAAATACCACTGTGACACTCCGCCACACCTTTGGGTGATCAACATGACCAGGTTTTAGGGGTTTTCCCCTAAGCTGAGAACCAAAGATGCAGAATCAGGACCAATTTCAGTTTTTTTTTTTTTTTTTGCTTCTCTGAACTATAACCGCAGCAAGGAAATCTAAATGTTTGCGCAGAGATAAACCACAAGGAAGAGAATAAGCATTGTGAAACTGGTAAACTGCAGTGTCTTGTAGCCAGGGCGAAATGGAGCAGTGTCACCTCAGCTTTCTAGTGTTTCTGCCTCTGCCCTGGCACAATGCTTCAACCCTTTTCTCTATTACAGCTCACACGGGTTGTCTAAACCCTTCACTTCCACACTTACCTGTTCCTTCCCGAAAATAATGAACAGAACCGAACTGCAGATATCCCACTGGCCCACAAAGGAGCCCCATATTGAGGCATATGCGTTAATACGCAATAGGTGTTACCGCTGTCAGTATACAGCGGCCCTTGCCCGTGAGCCGGACGTCGTCGTGCTCTGAGAACGCACCAGGTGGAGCCAGGTGCACATCCATCTCTCCTGTGCTCTCTAGGCGGCAGTCCCTGAAGGTCTGTCAATACTTGTAGGCGTTATTGGGGTCAGTGAGTTTTCAGCCGAAGGAAACCGTGGAAACCATCCTCCAGCCTGAAATCTGACTCACACTTCGTCTTTACTAAACAGCCGAAGAAAAGTTTCAGACTACCAAGGCACATTTATTATGTACACATTTCTGAAGCATTGGACTCACGTGGTTCTGTTCGGACATCCACTAAGACACAGAACTGACCAAGCGCCCAGTGGGGGCTGGGAGGGGGAGGGGGAGGGGATCTCCTTTTCCCACTTCATATCGTTTGGCTGATGTACCACTCCGGCCAGGCTGATTAATCGCACCAGATGCACTCTGGCCAAGCACATTGGACTGCCTTGCTCTCATGTTTTCTCGTCCGTACGGATAAGAAGAGAGACGTGACTGGGTATACCAAATGCGGTTTGGTGATGTGAGACACCGCAGACCTTGACAGTTTGTCCTCCCTCTCAACGCGCATTTGTCTTTACTGTTTTGACAAATCCATCAATCTTTTTTGGGGAAATGTGTACCATGGTTCCTTTTCTCAGTTGGTTTTTCAACACACAGGGGGACACCTGCTGGTGGAAAAAATATATAGCAAATTTGGTGGCCATGGAAATTAGGGGATCAGCACCCAGGCCATTTTTTTGGGGAAGGAAAGGGAAGTCGTACCTATTGGGCAGACACACCCGACCTGAACAAAGGTGTCTGCGGAATTATAGTGACATGCTATTCCTGTGCGAATGCCCGAGTTTTACAGCGTATGCATGAAATGTACGGAATTTCATTAGGTGTTCCGTCAC
>JAOYSI010034670.1:0-24015 GCA_025775065.1 Hiodon alosoides
GTCCATCACTCTCAGTCCTAGAGCAGGAATGCTGCCAAGAGGAAAACTGAGCTCCAACTACAGCACTAAACACACTGCCCCCCCCACTACAGTTCCAAACACAACGCCCCCCCACTACAGCACCAAGCGCTGAGCACCCAACTCCGAACGTCCTCTGCCCCTCCCCCACTACAGCTCCACATGTAAACCGGGGATGGCATACGGCTGTTTCATTCTTCACCCTTAATTAGCTCTTCTCCGTAAACGCGAGTGCCACCCGCCTGCCCTGCAACCCACCCCCCCATTCCCGCTCCAGTCGAGCCAAGACTCTCTGTGGGAAAACCTGCTCGCTTCCAGTTCTGGCCAAAAACATAAATAAATCACATCGCCATCAGCTAACCGTGAATTTGCAAGCAGCTTGCCTGTCAAAAACATAAATAAATAAAGGGGAGCAGGACAGGGGACTGGCCTGAGCAGCCGACATAGCAGGTCTGGCTGTAGAGACAAATCTGCAGAGTTTCATACACAGATCCAATTACACAGCTATGCTAAAACCCCCGTCTACTCACAGGAAGTAGTGCCTGACCGATCCATCAGTTTACAGATATTATTGCCCCATATTAACTTACATTAACTTCTTTGACTGGCTGAGTCAGCCGTGCAAGCTGGAGTTTGCCGGTTCAAATCCATAATCTGGTAATGACATGACCTGACCGGGAGAGCACAGTGGCGGTGCACAGTTGGCAGAGCACCGTCTGGGCTGGGGTGAGTGGAATCGGCAGGGCATCTCTCGGTTCACCACTAATAAGTATTTATGTACTTAGCTAGCTAACTAGCTAAGCAAAAACCAAGGTATAGTAAAGAAAGGCAGGAAATTCTAATGAAAATAATAGAAAGCTTGTTGTCAATTTCACGATTGAATAGATCAAAGTTTTGTTCATCAAAAAGAATTTCAAACATCAATAGCACCAGCACACCTCCTTATCTTGTCAGACAACAGCATCATATTGTAAGCCTGGTCAGGGTACAAAAAGGGCCAACAGCCGTCTCCAGAGACTAATTTAACTGCGTAAATGAGATTCTCTTGAGTTAATTAAATTTGGGAAGGAAGAAATGGCAACACAACAATGCACAGTTAGCGTGAAGGTCCTTCAGGAAGCGATGGCAACACAACAATGCACAGTTAGTGCGAGAGTCCTTCAGGAAGAGATGGCAACACAACAATGCACGATTAGTGCGAGGTTCCTTCGGGAAGAGATGGGAACACAACAATGCACGATTAGTGCGAGGTTCCTTCGGGAAGAGACACCAACACAACAATGCAGTTAGTGCGAGGTTCCTTCGGGAAGAGATGGGAACACAACAATGCACGATTAGTGCGAGGTTCCTTCGGGAAGAGACACCAACACAACAATGCAGTTAGTGCGAGGGTCCTTCAGTAAGAGATGGCAACACAACAATGCACAGTTAGTGCGAGGGTCCTTCAGGGAGAGATGGCAACACAACAATCCACGATTAGCGCGAGGGTCCTTCGGGAAGAGACACCAACGCAACAATCCACGGTCCTTCAGGGAGAGAGAGCAACGTAATAAATGCACAGTTAGCGCAAAGGTTCTTCAGGAAGAAATCAAGAAGGGGTTCTCTCAACTTATCGCTATCAAGTGTCTCGTACTGGCTTCCCTGGAGCCAGCAGGCTAGCACAATTGGGGCTTAACCGGTCGTGCTAGCTGCACAGCCTGCAGAGTGGAAATGAGACAGGGGGGCTTGAAGGCTTGGATTGGAGAAGCCTCTCACCCTTCTCATGCGTGGTGGTGGAGGTTGTGGTGACGAGCCAATGTGCATTAGCCATTCCAAATTCAGGAGAAAACACAAAAATACTTGGCAATTGAAAATTGAAAAGAAATCTAATAAAATCGCCTTCCCTTACCTGTGATGATTAGAGGGTTGGCAGGTGTCAGTTCCTTCCTCGGCCTCTGTGGCCCTTTCTGGTGCTTAGCCTCCAGGAACTGCTTGACTCTCTTGTCCACTGTATCCTTGATCAGATCACTGACTTCCTGTACAACAGACCAACACCAGCATACCTCGACACCCTCCTCTTCATCTTTTCATTGACTTCCTGAACAACCGACTAACCCTAAGTCTAACACATAATTGATGCCACCAACAGATCAGAATGCTACTGCTACAGACAACTAAAGTGCAGTTCAGTGAACTGCAGAATGGGAGGACTGGTAGTACAATGATTTACACTCATGTGACCTAAATTAATTTTATTACCCTATTCAGATCCCCCCCCCATATTTCTTTTTTGGATAAAGTAATAAAGTTTATTTAGGTCATATGTATCACCAGACCTCCTATACAGCGGGTCAGAGTCAAGCCATGCACAGCAGTGACCAGGGAGAAGAGGCACACCAGGATGGGTCAGCTGTCCTCCGAGCAGGACAGGAGTAAGGCTCAGGGTGAGATGATAGCTTTTGCTTCAATGAAAGGGGAGACGTGGAAATAGTCATTGAATTCCTCCCTGCAACTCCCACACACCTCCTTGTGCTGCTGGCCCCCCCAGCTGGCGTCCGCTGTGGAGCCCCCAGGCAGAATGTGGAGGTCCACCAGCACTGCGAAGTTCCCACACTGCAGGATGAATGAGGCAGAAAGAGAGAGAGCTACAGGTTACCGGGAGTTGCACATCATATGGAAGGAGTGATTGACAGCAACCCCCCACCTACCCAAATGGCCTCTCAGACAGACAATGACGCCCTTTGCCACTCAGCCTGCCTCTCCGCAGGCAGTGTTCACAGCACAATAGCTCTCTCCGACCATATTTTCATTGAAAAGACAAAGTCTCCGTTGGGTTTTGGAAAACTATTTTTAATGTCTGCTTTCATAGCTTAGCATAAACCCATCATGCTCACAAGGCTGACTTGGTAGATAGTGGGGGGTTGGGGGGCAGGTTCTACATGGACTGGAACATTATACTGAACAGAGTGCATTTCACACCAGGAGCAGAGTATTACTCTGTATATGTTCCACCTGGACCAGAGCATTATACTGAACAGTGTGCATTGCACACCAGGAGCAGAGTATTACTCTGTATATGTTCCACCTGGACCAGAGCATTATACTGAACAGTGTGCATTGCATACCAGGAGCAGAGTATAATTCTGTATGTGTTAAAAACTGAACTACAGCATTATACTGAACAGTGTGCATTGCACACCAGGAGCAGAGTTTTATTCTGTATGTGTTCCACCTGGACCAGAGCATTATACTGAACAGTGTGCATTTCACACCAGGAGCAGAGTATTACTCTGTATATGTTCCACCTGGACCAGAGCATTATACTGAACAGTGTAGATTGCATACCAGGAGCAGAGTTTTATTCTGTATGTGTTCAAAACTGAACTACAGCATTATACTGAACAGTGTGCAGGAGCAGAGTATTATTCTGTATATGCTCCCCCTCCCAACTTAACCCGCCATGGGGGGGCGGCCTGCCCTACTCCCAGGTCAGTCACTAGGCTGGGACGCTGTTGTTTGAGGTTGGGGTGATTTAAACACCTTGATACTTCAAAGTATTCATTTGCTTCTCAAAAAGAAAGAAATCAGTGATGCATTTATATGGATGCTATATATGGAGAAGAAAAAACAGCAAACCACTACAGAAACTTAAAAAGACAAATTAAACACATATCTTTTCAATTGTCTTTCCTAAACAAATATGCCAGCTGATTTTTTTATTTCAAATCAATAAATGCAGAGTGCCCCCTAGTGACTAACCAAATAACTATTCTTTCTCAGGACGGTCCTGCCTGTGATGCATTAAGTAACTAATTTGCAGCTAAAAAACAAACAACCTTAAGATGAGATACAATTGGAATTCTTTGACGGTTAACCTGAAGAAACCAGGCTGTAAACGGAGTTTGATTCCCAAAGATGCCGTGAATAATTCACCATTCATCAGTGTGAGATACACTGGTCTGCCCCCGGTGTCAGGGTGTGTCATCCTCCTGCACAGTACGTTGTTTTTAAAAAGATAAATAAATAAGTAACTGTTTTTAAATGCAACCTTCCTTTTTCTGATGGGATGTGTATGAAGCATTTGAGAACAACAGAGAGACACAACGGAAGAGTGCAAATTTCCTACACAGTAGCAGTGACACATCTCTGTGCTGACACACTTCAGACATTCTCCCGTGTCCTTTGTGAGCAGTCTCAGCTGAATGGTCCCGGCATCTTCCGTGGCGTGGGAGAGGCGACCAGGACCTGCGCCTTTCCTGTCAATCACTCGCCTCACAGCAGAGAGCAACAGCCAGACATGAGCGCTCATCTCGGCTGCCCACAAAAAGTTGTGTGTCCCTGGTTTTCTTTTTAAAACAGGACTGCTTCACCCCAGCTAGAGAGAAGAAAGCTCTCAGCCAGACATAAACTCAAAGGTCCCATGGTTAAGACCTGAGGCAGGGTTTGCCGGGCTTATGGAACTGAAGAGGAATGTCTGTTATCAGTCTGTTTCTCAGCAGTTACAGAACCGCGTTCCCACGGTGGCGGAGTGCCCACAGCGCCTCCTGCTGTGCGTCACAGGATCTGCAGGCATCTCAAAACTTGCACAGACTGGGTTTGTAACTTAAGGAGGGGGTCTAAATTGCAACTCTAGGAATAGACACCGTTAATTAAATTAGCGCACTGTCAGACAAGAGTGAGGCCTGTACGCTAACTGTAAACACCAGACTGACCTTCGCACAAACATAGCATGTGATTACACTGGCTCCCTCGGTCCTTCTAATCATCAAACCCAACCACCAAGAAGTCACCAGAAAAACTTTATGAAGTTAAAGTTTACTAAAAAGTCACCTCTGTAGCCGTTAATGACCTAAAGGGAATGGGGGGCCAAGTTTAAGGATGTTAAGTGGTGTCGGTACACATGATGTGCATCTGTTACAGGCCTGCCTGTAACACTTTATACGAGCGCTCTTCCTCACACAAACGCCAGGGCGTCTCTTCAGCTTTCTCTGCGCTGTGGCCCCATAGACGGGGATGCCGAAGGGCATGACATGACCTGTGGAAAAGGACTATAAGAGACTTCACGGTCTATGTGAAGACCTCTGACAAATGTGTCATTGCGGGTCTCGCCAAGAAACTTTTACAAAAACAAACAGCCTTAAACTCCCAGCTTGTGCACAAACATTTTAACTTCATTCCTCATAAACTCCACACAGAACCGCACACACTGACACGGAGACTCTTTGAGAAGGAATCATGCACTTCGACTTTAAGCAGGGGATGACCCTTGACCTTCAGTCTGAACCCCCAAGCAATCGTCAGCCACTTCCCAAGGCTGCTGCAATGCAGGGAAGACCTCTGACCTCTCAGACATTCAGCTCTGGAGTCTGTACAGACCCTCTTGCGATGCGCAAGAACAGAAGCCGTGGCTGGACTCAATGGAATATCCGTAATCCTTTTCTGTCGCTGGCTGCCATGGTTGCCGTGACGACCTCCCCAAAAGCTCCATCTCCCTGAACCGGCAAAGACATCAAGGAGGGCGTTGACCACACAGCAGTTCACTGAGCCCCCAGCAGAAGGATTACCCACAGGGTTTCCATGGCAGTAACACTGTCAGGGAACTGAAAACCAGTGACAGTGAGGATTCTGCGATGTGTCCAGCAGGCCCTCGGGACACGGCAATGCGTGCCCAGCAGGCCCTCGGGACACGGCAATGCGTGCCCAGCAGGCCCTCGGGACACGGCAATGCGTGCCCAGCAGGCCCTCGGGACACGGCAATGCGTGCAAAGCAGGCCCTCGGGACACGGCAATGCGTGCACAGCAGGCCCTCGGGACACGGCAATGCGTGCACAGCAGGCCCTCGGGACACGGCAATGCGTGCCCAGCAGGCCCTCGGGACACAGCACAGACAGAACATCACCACGCCACTGTGGCTATACTTTAAAGGCACGCACCTGTAGCGTGTGAACCCCTGTGTAACAGGAACTCGCGTTTAAAAATCAACACTGCGGTGTCACACCTGCAGCCCTGACTGAAGTTCTTGTTTCATGCTGCCTTTAAATGGGCCAGGATTGTTTTGTCCCTGGCTTAAGAGAGGGCAATTACCACTGTGAACAGGGTGGAGGCACAGAAGAAGAAGCTACTTACGCTACTTAATACCTCTTCCTACTTTCTGCCTTCAGGCACTGTCCCGTCATGAACAGACCTGAATCCCCTTCTAGGACGCCGCATCCTCTTCAGCTAGGAGCCAGAATCCGGTTAGCTTGCCCTGCCAAAAAAACGCTGAATAGCGCAAAATATCGCTGGCTCTGTGGATCCGCCCTCTGCCAAGAATGAGAAAAACGGGCCTTGGTGTTTTTCCGCCACTAACTGAAAAGTAACTACAGCCAGGTGCGTTTGTCGGGGAAGAGCACTAAAGGGACCACAGCTCTGTCCTGAATCAGAAGCAGTTCACCTTATCAGCAGTCTTATCTGCCACTGCCCCCGGCTTTAAGCCCTAGTGTTGCTGAAGTGGCCCCCGAACCAGGACCACAGCTCACCATCTCTTTGAACTTTGACACTGCTATCAGGGTTGAGCAACTAAATGGGCTAACGCTAACCAGCCACAGATGTGTACAGTGGGACAGGAAGGACAGGAACGGTCTCACTCCATAAATATGTTGTGTCCGTCCTTGCTCCCTGGTCTGACCGTCTCCTCAAGCAGATGAGGCTTGGGTTCGACCGTCACCTCGGGCAGACGAGGACCGCTCTCGGGTTCCACCAGTCACCGCGGGCAGACTAGACCTGCTCTCAGGTTCGACTGTCATGCATTGTACCACTCCGTTGATTTTTTTTCTGCCATTAACTGTGATATACTTTCCATAGGGCTTCGTAATTTCAAAGGTGCAGAAAAATTACTAGCAGCAGGATTAAGATTCATGGCGAACTCTGAAAGGCATATGGAAAGCACACATTGTCGGGAAGATGTCCTGGGACAAAACTGTTGCCACACCAGGGACGTTTTGATAACACACACAGGGGCACAACCCACAAGTGGAATTCATGCTACAAGAACAGACAGGAGTATCTCTGGGTGAGATTCGACTAACAATCCAGAGTTATAACAAGCTTTGGACACAGAGTACCTGGCCCGTTGGGTATTATTTCCTGGAGGACTGTTCTCGTGAGGGGCTCTGCATCATTAGGAACAGAATACACCAGGATGACACTATAAAAAGCTTCTTCACCATAAAAAGCCAGAATCAGACTGAACACTATAGTACACTGCGTTTGTGTGTGTGTGTGTGTGTGTTTGGGCGGGGGGGCCGCCGCTGTGAGGAGGATCCCAGGAAGCAGCAGACAGACAACCAGACACTCCAACATGCACTTAAAATTCCTGAGCAGAGATTCCCACTGGGAACCCCAGATGCCAGACGGCTCCAGCCAAAGTCACTGTCAGGTCTGTGGAGTGCAGACCAAGGCAAAAAGCTCTCATGCGTGCAGTAAACACCCTCATATCAAAAGGGGGCGGTACACTAACCCCCATTCTACTGGAGGGGGCTCTTACCTGTCCCCCATCACAAAGGCTACACAGCCCAGAGAAAGCCTCTCCCAACTCAGCCGCATAAAACCGTCACCAGACACCCTTCTATTGTCAGTGCCACTAAAGCACTGCAGCCTGAAACTGGAACATGTATCAAAGCAAACAGGATCCTGGTGGGACACAACCACCCACCCCTCCATGAGTAAGTGTTGGTTGGGCAGCAGCGATGCATGTGTGCGTGCGTGCATGTCATCTGCTGAAACAGAGCAGATACACGCCGGCTTTGCTCTTCCGCGGTCCGCTGGGTGGACAGATTCGCCAGGCACAGCACTTTCTCCCTGTCTGTGAGGCACAAGGCCAATTAACGTGGACGAGAGAGATCGGCGCGGACCTCCACCTTAATCCCACTATAAATTAAACGGCAGGACGGAGAATCCGAACATCTGATGCCTATTATCTCGCTGTTGGGCCGGACCAGAGATATGCAGACAGGGCCATTGATCTATGAGAAGTGACTCCACTTTCATTTCAAACAGAATGTGACCTCCAGAGGGAAAAAAAGTTAATTGGGTTATAATGCAGAGGCGTTACAGTGGCTCCACATCGGGGCTGGACAAGGCCAAGGATGCCACGCAAATCACATTTGCTAAAGCACAGCACCAACTAACTCCAAACTCCTGAGGATTCCTGCAACTGGGCACGGAAAGAATAGCGCTGATTTTCTGTATAAGGTCAACAGGGGACTTCTCCGAGGAGTCAATCTCCTCTTTTCATTTAGCGAGCGGCAGTGGTGGCCAGCGAGGGTGAGGAATAACAGTAAGAGTCAGTGAAAAGGATGGGCTTGGATAAAACGCTTGTCTTTACTCGATAGAGTATTTGACCATCATACAGGATTTCATGCAAATTATTAAACAGTTTGACCTATGCGATAAAGAAACAAAAGTCATTTAAAAATATTAACAGAAATGCCATATTCAGCGTGAATCCATTCCACAAATGGACAATCCCTTTTTTTTTTTTTTAATAGCTGCAGGGGTTACCATTGTAAGGACAGACTCAAAGACAGAACAACACTCCCCCCTACTGGTCATACATATGAAAGTACACTTCAATCTCTATTATAACAGCAGCAAAAAGAGTCTCAGCTCAGAGAACTACAGTAGGACTTTTTTGGTTGAATATAAGCCTAAAAAAATCTACTGTGACATTTAAAAAAATATTATTATTTAGGAGCAGCAGGTTCTAAAAGCAATTTACAAATTTTAAATCGCAAATTTGCTGTCTGTAGCCGCTCCAACTAGTTGATACAAGCTAGATGAATGACTTGAATAATAAAGTGAGCTTGATGTACCATTACAACTCTATAATATCACGCTGATGTGAGCTAAAAGCAGAGAGGCTACAAGTTAGACCTGACATACGCTAGCAAGTTCAACAAGCATGGGAATGTTTATGGTTTGGATATCTAATGAGCTATCTTGTGTATTGACAGCTCTTTAACTGATGTCAGTGAACATTCCCAATAAAGTTCAGTAGTTTTACATCAAAGTCCTCCAATACATCACAGCAATAAAACAATTTTGAATTTGTACTACAATACGTATGTGAGGTACGTGTGATTCCAAATCATTGCATGCCACACAGGTTGGCGTTTCAACACATTGCTCTAGTAAAGTAACAATGTCATAAAGTAACATAATAATATATAATGCACAATGTGCAAAATAACATAATAACAATGTGCTTAAAACTGTCATGCAGGGAATGATCAGGTTCTACATCTTACATTATTAGGCTGAAGTGAACATTCTGAACCTGTAAAGAAAACCGCCCAATAATTTGCCAGTAGCTTGTCTAACCTTGCCTTTTTTTAAACCTGGAAGCACAGATCTTTCCAGAAAGTATCGTGAGCAAAGAACCCAGCAGCTGAATTGAAGTAAATGAAAATATTTCTATACAATATAGATAGATAAGAAGTGAAGTTATCAAAAATAATTTAACAAATTATTAATAAATAAAATAAAATAATATTTTTTCACTACTGGTGTTGCAGTACTTTCTTACAACTCACCTTAACCACAAATTTGCTGGTAGACATTTTGAGGTCACAGACTACCTGAAAAATGAAAAATAATAGGTAACTCAACACAACTTACAGCACGTAAGTATCATCTTACTCAACTGCAATACGTGTCTTAAAACATTCAATTGATTCATTAACATTATCAGACTTAAGTAGAAAGGTTTTAAGGATAAAAATTAATAACGGCAATAACTCTTCAGCTTATATAATGCATTTGAGGGGTTTGGTGTCTGCTGTAGAAGCAAACACAAATCCTTTCTATATTCTCAATATAATGATGAAAGGTCCTGACAGCCCCGTTCATTTCGACATTGCAAAACAAACCCAAGAGTTGTTCAACACTTCCCAGGCCTCTAAAAGCTATTTAATTCAGAGTTTAACACAATCAGAATCAACACAGTCAGAAACAAACATGATATGTTGTAAATGCGGTTGTGGGGTTAACAAACATTTAATTTAAGACACCAAAGATATAATAATGAATAAATTGGCTTAACGACTACTAGAACACATTCATGACGTGCATGTAAACGCGAAACTCTATTCTGTGTGGTTTCCTCCCCACCATTTTTTAAATTTCATATTAATTAAATAGAAACGGGTCTTTACATATTGTCTCTGCTTATTGAGATGTTAAAAGATTTCGTTTTCAATTACTAACCAGAACTGTCACTATATCAATAAATACTCCATCTAGTGATTTAACTGAAACATCGTTGCACTTTTACAGTAGTATTTATATGTTGTATGCTACATACCAAGTTAGCAGCAGTTTATTTCCGCCCTGTGATTTGAATTTTTTTACTGAGTATCACGTGGGCACAAGGACCCTGCGTTATCATGGTTGCCGTAGTAACCGAATGTAGTAAGTCATATTGCCTGCTGTTATAAACTGAAATAAAGTTAGAGAATCGATCAAATGTAAATAATAAATTACCCCAGTTTGCTTGACGTCTGTTTAATGCGCGGTTGCATTCGTGATGCAGACACTAATTGAATTTGTGTTACTTTAGAGATTTAAGTTAATTTAAAATGTAAACTTGTTTTTACGTTTTGCGTGTGTGTTTTACCTTAGTCCTTGAATTGTGACATTTTTTACTTTAATGGTATTACATTTGTCGCACTGAAAAATATCCCCAAAATGGATTTTGTTTCAGGAGGTATCTCCGCCTGCCTATAAGCTTTGGTCAAATCTCCAGATTACCTTCTTCCCGGTTGCTGAAGGTGACCGTTATATAATACAAAAATGCTAAACGTTTGGATTATCGTTTGATTTAAAAACATGTCTAATTGGAAGACAATTTATAGGCGCTAAGTGTCAAGTACATGGAGGAGCTGCATGCGAGCTACATTGCACCGGGGCATGCTGGTTTAATTACAGGCGAGACTTGTCGTTTATTATTTTTGTTAAATGCAAAAAATTGTGAATTAATAAATATTTTTACGTCAGTCAAGTAAAAACTTGATATCTTAAGTTAATTACGTTTTTTCCAATTGGCGGCACTGTCATTTATCTAGCCTTGAAGTTAAACAAGCGTCGTTTAACTTTTGCGTGTACAGTAAGATTTCACTAAGATTATTCTCAGTACATATGTGACCCTGTGACTGTATGATAACGTTGTTTTGTTTCGCCTCTGAATGTTTTTGCCTTCATATAAATTGTCACACATTTACGTCCAGCTACGAAAGCTTCATCGAAATGTCGGTTTACTCTTGCAGATGCTCAGATGCTGTCTTGTATCAAACGCTGACCAGGTGATATTTGGTGGGCGACGGTTAACATGAAGAACCCAACCTGGTTGCGGCGAAACTGGTTGTGGGTGGCTGGCATTTCCTTTGTTGGACTCCATGCCGTGACATGGATCGTGCAGAGAGTAGCGAAAAACTCGGCTCGTTCCGAGATCCGGATAAAACAGAAGAGGCCGGAGGAATGATGACATAAATCCTGATGCATTTTATTTAACTTACTTCTTGGAAAAACTTCTGTCGTGGAAAATGAATGTATGCAGAAATTCATGAAATGAATACAAGTAGATGATGACGTATATTTAGCCGTTACTGTCCTTGTGTGGTGTGTGAGAAGAGATGTCTCGCCAGGCCAAGAAACAGCCTTCAGTCCACACAGCTGACCCATTAACTGACAGTGATGTTTGCCAAAAACTGGCCCTATTCAGACAGATTCTGGCCTCTTGTTTCGGCCCCACTGGCAAACTTAAGCATATCCACAACCATGTGGGTGGTCGTGTTCTGACCACGTCCACCTCTGCTGTCCTGCTAAAAGCGGTCTCAGTGTCCCATCCCCTACTGAAGCTGCTGGCTGCCGGCATCCTTGACCACACCTCCCGTTTCAGTGACTGTGGCTTGTTCGTTGGTATCCTGAGTCTCGCCCTCATCGACAACGCTCAGAGATTGACTGCGGAGCCGGCCGTCGTCGCTAAAGTGTACCGTGGACTGCTGGGCCTGTGCACCAGCTACCTGGCGCGGGAGGACTGTGTCTGCAGGGTGAGGGTGGACCTAGGCAGTGCACAGAGTCTGCTCACCTTGGCACGCTGCGCAGTGGCCAGCAAACCCGCCTGCATGCTGACCCCTGGAGAGGTGGAGCACGTGTCCTCGCTGGTGGTGCAGTCCTTCCTGCTGACGGTGCCCTGCTACGCCGCGGGCGAGGCTCGCCTTGGCAGGACCGTGACACTCACTGCGGAGGGCCGGGCTGTCCTGGACTCCGCTGTGTTCCCCGGACTGCTGCTGGAACTGCCGGAGGAGCCCCTTCCTGGCGAGGTGGAAGGGCGGGGCCCGGGGTCTGGCCGGCTGGCGCTGTTTAGTGCATCCCTGGCGGGGGACCTACAGGAGGTCGGTGACGGCCCTCTGGAGATGGATGGCGAGTTCTGCCATGAGGAGGCCATCCTGGAGCAGCTGCTGGAGCTCGGGGTACAGGTGGTCCGAGATGGGGTGGACCTGTTTGCCTGCCAGAAGGTTGTGCACCCCGTTCTGCAGCAGTACTTGAGGAAACATGGGGTGATGGTGGTCGAGAGGCTGGGTCTGGCCCTCATGGAGCCCCTGGCCTTGATGACAGGTAACCAGCTCTGCTTTCATTATTCTGCATTTATGTCAGTCTGGTGATATACTGCAAATTCGTTCAAGCAGCACAGATTAGTTAATTTGCCAAGGAGAAAGTTCTTCGGATCATTTAATAAAATGTACTGGCCTTAAAATTGCCCCTCCCGGTGTCTTTCAATTTGGACTGACAATGAAAACGTGTGTGTGTGTGTGTGTGTGTGTGTGTGTGTGTGGCAGGGGCTCAGCCTTTGGCCAATGTCCAGGCCCCTTTCCCCACTGAGTGCTATGGACAGGTGCAAGGCTTTGCTGTCCGGCGCTGTGGCTCCAGAGCCATGCTCCATCTCCTCCCCACTGGAGACACTACTGTCTGCACCCTGGCGCTCTGCCACAGAAACGAGACGGTGCTCGATGAGCTGAAGGTGAATGTCCAGGGCCAGCCCAGTCCTGGTTCTGGAGGGCCGCAGTGTGTCTCCCAGGACTGGGTCTGAGAACACCATTTGCAGATTAACATAAAAAAGGAAATCTATAACTAAAGCATCGGGTGGGGAAGAAGCTGGTAAGAAATTCCAGCAAAAAGTTTCATTATTAAAGTTGACGGGGGTCAATTCCAATGATTCAATCACACATCTAACCTGTGTGGTTAGAAATTAAGCAATATTATAGGTGGTCAGATGAGACAAAATGTAGACTGTTATGAAGAATGTAGAATGTTTTTGGTCTGACTGCAAAACCATTAATATTACCTCAAACCCAACACAGCACATCACCCAGTCAAACACTATTCCCTTTGTCAATTACTGTTGTTGCAGCGATTTAACCGGGAAACTTGGTACAAAGGAAATGCGATTTTCTGAACTAGAAGCTTCTTGCGTGGAGGTTGGTGTTATGACCGCTGTGTTTGATCCCAGGAGACCTGTCAGAGGGCAGAGCATGTGCTAAGATTGACACTGAAGGACCCCTTTGCACTGCTGGGAGGCGGGTGCACAGAGACTCACCTGGCAGCCTACATCCGAAACAAGGTAAGCGTGTCTACCATGACCATAAGGGCTCGCAATGGAGATTGGAATATAATGGGATGATAATGTTGGTCACTTTCACCTGAAGTGGTTGTTTACAGTTGACAGCAGTAGGCCTGCTGGCCACGGTAACTTTGGTGTAACGTGTCCTCCTCACACAGAGCAGTGTGGACGTGGCGACAGCGGCATTTAGCCTGGGCTGCTCTCAGACACACTACCTGCTGGCCGCTGAGGGGTTCTGCCACGCGCTGGAGTCTGTGGCCCGAGCACTGGAGCATGACGGCGGGGAGTGCTTGGTGGACCTGTCCCACGGGCATCGGTGGGCCGTCTCAGCTTCAGCTGCGTCGACTAAGGCTCCATGGAGCGACCTGGTGGGGGCCTGTGGGTGTGGCCTGTTGCGCAGCCGGCCAGACCTGGAGTGGGTCCCGCTCAGAGCCACACAGCGGCACAGCTCTCCAGCACCCCCTGCAGACACCATCTCTCAGCCACAGATCCTGGACTCATTTTCTGCTAAGCTTAATGCATTGCAGGTCGCTGTGGAGATGGCAAATCTCATACTGGACCTGAAGTACATCATTCAAGACAGAAATTAACCAGGAGCTGAATCCTGTGTTCACCTTATAAAGGTCTGTGTGGATGTTAAATAGTCTCGACCTTTAATAAAACCCAAAGTGTCCTTTTGTGTGGATGAGTCAAGTTTCTTGTCATGAAAGAAAAATAAATGAAAGTGGGACTATAATGCATGTATACTGTTTACAGAGCGTATTTGGCCTCCACAGGTTCGAGTTACACTAAAACAAACTGTACGTTGAGGTACTCTTCCTTGGTTTTGTGGTCCTGCGTGGCTTTGAGGTGGAGGTTGTAATGGTGCCGATTTGATAGATGCTGCAGCTCTAGAATCTCGAGTGCATTTTATGTCTTCAGGCTGTTACACCAGGATTACCAGTGGACTTTGTGTCTGTAATGTACCTCTCCCAGCATGGAATGAGCTTGTAGCTTAATGTTTATAAAGTGTGTGTGTGTGTGTATGTGTTTTTATTTTATATTATATATATATATATATATATACCACTGTAACACGCGAGGTCGGTCGGTCGGTCGGTCGTCCCCCAAACCCGTGTTTACACAGTCTTTGTATCCCTATAACTTCATTGGTTCCTCCCTTGAGCCAGCTTTGCTGTCCTTTTAAAGGTCCTGGGATTGTTGACACCCGAGTATGGTTACCATCAATGGAACACACACTCTGGTGCCCGATGAGGTCCAATTAGAGGGCAATTAGAGCCCTCCCTCTTGGCATTGCTGCCAGTCAGTGTCCTGCTGGGGAGAGCATGGCTGCCCGCTGCATGCCACAAACGCAAATTGAAATGTTCGAACGGCGTAACTATGGTTCCTGTGTCCTTATTTTGATAGTGAGTGCACATACCAGTCAAAATATGTAAACAATGTTTTTGGGGTTTTTTTTAAACCTCATGCTGCAATGTCCCCCTGGTTGTTGCTTAACGGTACGTGATAACCACGGGGCGTACTGGCTGCGCCGCACGCAACAGAGAGAGAGGAATGCACACTGGAAATGATCGAGTCCGCTTCTTTATTCGGCACCCTCGTGCCGTAAAACGCAACAAAAGTCTTCCCGATTTGGGGTATAAAGCCACGGAAAAATACTAAATTAAGTACTCCCGGATCGGGGCAAAAAGCAAAGGAGAACAACGGAACTTCCTCCCGGATCGGGGCATGAAATCGTTCATGCATGAAACCGTGAAACCGTTTCCTGAGTTGTAAAGACAGAGCACACGTTTCTCCCGATCGGCTTTCGCTTTGCGCTCACCTGTAGCTTCCCTGGTGCCGACCCCTTCTCCTTTTGTTCTTTTCCTCCCCAATCAGCCGATGCGTTTCAGCTGTGCCGGTGATTGCTGGGGAGGGAACGTACTGCCGCTCAAGAACCTGCCCCCGGGCTTGAGGGGTGAGCGGCTTCTGCCGGTTCTGCCGCATCTGCCGCCTGGGGTTGCCACAGGTATGTTTATGTTAAATGTCTTAATATTCATCATCTACATTGGTTGGATCAGTCTTTAGATTTCAATATATTTTGTTGCCGAATACCTGGCCTACACAGCTTACTTGTAAAAATGTCCCTGCTGGAAAATCTTGAGTTCAAACTCACCAGCAAAACTGGATTTTACACTATCAATCAACACACACTGCATTCTGACTGGTAAATACTTTTTTTTAGAAAATCTACATGTGTCCTGGTTTAAGCCTCTAAACTAGTAGTGTTAAAGGCCTTATGGTCAATAAAAAGGGCCACACAGTGTTTTTTTGTCTAAATAAATAACAACATTTAAATAAATAACATTATTTAAAACCACTGAAGCAGCAGAGAGGGTTACCATTAATGACTATCAATAAAACCGGGCTTTTGAACTTAACTTCCATTACTCTTTGGAATAATGGAAGTTGAGTATATATCAGGGATTCTGAAATTCTAGCTAGGCAAGATAATTACTATTATATATAACTATCTATAATTATTATTATTTATGTCACACGAGATGCCGCCTATGTGAAGGGGAGAGCATGGGCTTGCCAGACTCTTGGGACACCAGTAATAATCGTAGGGTTAAAATTACGTTTTCAAGAATGAGAAGGGCTCAGATCTGCAGCAAGAAAGAATCAAGCAGACCTGGCCCAGTGGATTTTTTATATCAATCATAAGCAAGGCATCTAGCACATCAGCACCAGAAAATTAACAAAATGTCAATAAAAATTTCGCCAGAAGTTGATCTATCTTCTACTGAGCCCGCTGGAGGCAGTGGAAGGAAAGAGCAGTCAAGTGAATGGCCAGGGTTCGCTGAACAAACATTTATTTCAAACAAAAGGCTTGCGAAGATAAAATGCAGATTAGAAGCATTACTTATCTCCGTTTTCTGTATAAAGATGCCAAAGTCGGACGCCACCTACTTAGGTAGGGAGTAAAAGGAATTCCCACACTTCAGTGGATTACTGTTTTCCAATATTTAGACGGATCACCAACAGAGTTAGTAAGATGAGAAAGAATCTAGATCTATACTAATTGCCTGAAAAGCAATTTATTATTTGAAAAAGAAGTTATTATTGGCTGCTCAGGGGACAGGCATGGTATCACATCACTGGACACAGGGGTTGAAGTTGTTATTGGCTGCTCTGGGGAGGGGCTCGCCATCACATCACTGGACACAGGGGTTGAAGTTGTTATTGGCTGCTCTGGGGAGGGGTTCGCCATCACATCACTGGACACAGGGGTTGAAGTTATTATTGACTGCTCTGGGGAGGGGCTTGGCATTTCTCAGTCTACCTTTTGAGACTGCTGCTGCATGAGAATAGCTGGTGTAAGAGGTCAAAGTGGCCGATAAGGATCCACTCTCTGGGGGTCATTTTGCACTCTGCCTTGGTGTGGCTCTTGTTGCAGGGCTGGGACTGCTATGGGGAGCAGGCCCAGGCCTGTCCTGTGGATGGGAGTAGGGGGGGTAGGTAAAACTAACCTGGGAGGGATATTGTGGGGGAAACAGTTTCAATGCTGAGGCACAGAGGAAGTTGAAGTCTGTTGTAGGCATTGGAGGGATAGGGACACTGACGACTACATCCTGGGGCACAGAGGAAGTTGAGCCTGTTGTAAGCAGGGTTGGTGGAGAGATTTTGGAATCAGCAATTCAAGGTTTCATTTAATTGACGTACTTGACCAATGTATCCCGACTGGCCTTTGATGCTCAAACCACATTCACATGTGAATCACATTTACTGTGATGTGGATGAGAATTCACGGCCAAATCCCGAAGACAGGCTTGATGTAAATTAATAGAAACAAAATTTAGGTTTCATTTGTTTAATTTAGGTTTCTAATTTCATTTGTTTCAGTGGATTAGTCAGTACACATTGTATCTTAAATTTTTTTTTTTTGGCATGAGTTATTGTCAAAGATTGATTCATTGACCACACTTTTGATTTTGAATGGGATATATATTATGCAATCAATTTTGCTGGGTAATGTAAGTGTATTGCCTAATGTGAAAACAGTGTGAGCTACAGTAGCACACACTTTCAACCCCAAAGGGTAATTATGAAATATGTTTCTTGGTTGGGTTAAGTGGTTGTTAAAAGGACTAACTGAGGTAATATCAATATACTGTGTGTTGGTGACTAAATCAGTGTTCTCAGGATATTTCACAGTAAACTTTTTGAATCACTGTTTGTTTGGTGAGAGATGCATACAAACACAACTAGAGCGGTTGTCAGTAATGCAAAGTTTGTATTGAGTTGTCGGTGATTGATAGTCCGTGGTGTTGGATTATCGGTGATTGATAGTCCGTAGTGTTGAATGGTTGGTGATTGATAGTCCAGAGTGTTGAATGGTTGGTGATTGATAGTCCATAGTGTTGAATGGTGGGTGATTGATAGTCCATGGTGTTGAATTATCGGTGATTGATAGTCTGTAGTGTTGAATGGTTGGTGATGAAAAGTGCGCATGTAATTAACTCTGTGCATCCACTAGATGGCAGAGTCCCCTTACTTCCTCAGAAGATAAAAGGTATCAGGGACTTCCTTGACCTGGGATAGTCTTTGAAGTTCTGTATGTAGTATCTGGAACACAGCAAATGGTAAGATGTGGTTAAGAACGTTGGTGTGAGGATGAGAACTGAGTTTTAAACACAGATATGGATGTCCCATGCATTCGCTTCTTTTTCATTAGCATTTAGAACCTGAAACGAGAAACAAAAAAGCACTTTGACCCTTCTCACGCAGACCGCAAGAGGTCCTCGAATTAGCTGGCACGTATCATACATTTTTTCGGAGGTAATGATTAAGAGCGCACTTTGTCTCACTCCAGGTATTCTCCTGCAGAACACTCAATGCGGGACCAAGGCCCAACAGTACCTGTGATGGTGGTAGGCTCGGGGACCGATGGAGCACATGCTGAAAATGGCAAACGCCAAGGTTGGCATTGACCAGGTCGCTATGGCGTAGCCAAACCACTCCAAAATCTCACCGAAAAAGTTGGCTCCTGAGACGTAGTCAAACATGCCTCCTGAAATAGTCACAAGAACCCAACAATTCATATCACCCACTGGTCACCCAGCCCCCGCAAGATAACTACCAATATTAATTTACCATTTTCATTGGGTAAAATCTTAGAAAATCTTTCTACATACACTAAGTGATGCACTATGGGCTGTGATGGGGTTCATATAGATAAAATGACAGAGTTGAGAAATGAGAAATAAAAGTACTCCCCAAATCTTCAATGTACTTTACTTTTAACCAGCATATCTCCAGTCATTTTCAGCATACACAAAGAGATATGCGGGACACGTGGGGGGGTTCCCCAAACATTACCAAATAAATCAGAGGTCCTGAGAGGATCCAGAGCAGATCCTGGGAAGACCCAGAGAAGACCCAGAAAAGATCCAGAGCAATTCCCGAGAAGACCCAGAAAAGACCCCGAGCATGGGCCAAAAGGAAAGACAAACTTATTAACTTATTAACTTATTAACTTATTAAGGCAAATTAGGCATCTCACATCCTCCACTCAGAGTACCTCTGGGAATTCTGTATGTGACTTCCCCTGGTTTCCTCAGGTTGCGTAGGATGTGGTCGCTGTGAATGTTGATAGCAAGCCCAAGGAAAAACAAAATCAAGCCTGAGACATAAAAGAAATAAATTACATCATTGTTTATTAGAAACATTCCATTTATGAGGTTTTATTGGAATCTTAGCAATCTGCCACGAACAATAAGTTGTGCTTCACAGACTAATGCTGCTTACAACAGAACGAATGCCTATTTTTGTGTAGCTTTCATGGAAGCTAAGGGAAGCAAGCTTTAATGGAACTATCTTACAATTAGCAAGTACATGTGTGAGCAATGTGGCTTTTCCCCAGCCAAATCGTCTGATGAAAAAATGTTGTGCAGCTTCCGCAGGCCGGAAAGGGTAAGTCCCATTAAGGGATCTGCATGCCAATCAATTGAGCTCCTCTCATCTCTCACCGGCCACCAGGCGGATGTCCCACAGCCAGGACTCGTCATACTTGGCACAATACAGCAGGTTGTAGCCCTGGAAGAAGCCGTTGGCTGAGCAGAAGACCAGAGCGGACAGCATGATGTAGAAAGGCCACGGCCGGCCCTTATTCAGCAAGGAATACACAAAGGTCCTACAGAGGCCCAAGCAAAACGTTTAAAAAACGTCCACCCAAAAAATCATACTAATATGACCGAGATACTCTTATTTGTATGAATCAATGTATTACTAATGTAGTAATTATTATATATTATTAATGTATCATATTATTCATGTATTAAGTCGCTATTAAGAAAGGATGACCTTTAAGGATCTCCAGCTCCTTTTCATGAATACTACAGCTTCCTTTGGGGGGGGGGTTCAAAACCAGTACAGCACCTACAACCCAAATTTGTTTTGTTCAAGGATCTTCCAATTTTTGGATTATCGCGTAAACCCCGTCACATCTTGTCCCATGGTCCTTTCATCAGAAAGCACCCAAGGAGGCCTCACGGGCAACCAAACGGCTGCAGCAATCACAGCCGAGAGCCAGTGACAGATTACACTTGAGGCTATTAAGACTGGGAGCTGCTGGTCAGACCCCACATAGTATTAATGCTTCACTGGGTTTAAGAGAATAGGAGTTTATCTGATTAAAATGTAAAATGTAAATACAAAATGGGATAGGATTTTATCTGATTAAAATGTAAAATAGAACAGGATTTTATTTGAGTCACACTCCACAGACACATCTGTTCTGGGCACTGACGGTATATGCAAGCTTTAGGATTTTCCCTGCTGAAAATCTTTGAGGAATGCGTATTTAGTTGAGCATTAAAAAAAATAAAAGCATAATAATAGCCCCACTGAGGATGACTATTCTTGCAGTCTTTCCGGCTCTCCCCGCCGCTCGATTCCTTGCTGGGACCAAGATGCCGCACACCTAGATTTTAGAGTTGAATGAATTTCACTAGAGGTTTTCTGACTGAAGTCAAGAGACGGGCGACTTCACGGGAACAGCTTAAGTACATATAAAGATGCACATGAGAGTGAGGAGTGAAACAGTACAGTGCAGGACGATCTAAGCCAGTACAAACAATGTTAAGTGCATACCTCTGGAAGTAATGCAGGCAAAAGGTCCCGAGGAGAAGGTTCCTGCCCACAGTGGGAGCGTCGGGTGCAGAGGCCACCAGCAGCACCGGCACCAGGAAGGATGGAAGCTCCTGGATGAACCAGCCCATCTTGGCCGGGACCATCAGGCTTGGTTGGCTGATGTCCATATAACGCCCATAAGGGGTCTGAGATCTCCGCTGCTTGAGTAAGTAAGCCACCCCAGAGAGCATTAAGGCCACGCTCACCCACCACATGATGTCTTCCCTGCATGCCATCGTTTCCAGCTCAGAGAAGTCCTGCACCTCAAACTTTCCAGTCTGAGCCTGAGCACACAACACCGCAGGGTGGATAGACTCTTCAGGCCACACCCCCTCACAAAGATGGGACCTTGTGGGCTTCAGTTACAGCTGAAACATGAGAGGAAGCTCCACCTCCCAAAGCCATCACACATTCACATTTACAGGAAATCACCAACAACAACTTAAATCATTACTGTTTAACATTATGTTAAATTATGTAATGTTAACATTACTCAGAGATTACTCCAAAGTTTCCAGAAACTCAGACTCGCAGCTGTGCAAGTTTACTTTCACATTTGAACAAGAATTGAATTTGATTGAGTGATAACTACAGTGATGTTTAGCAGAGTAACTGGCTCACTACAGCGATGTTTAGTAGAGTAACTGGCTCACTACAGCGATGTTTAGTAGAGTAACTGGCTCACTACAGTAATGTTTAGAGAAACTGGCTCACTACAGTGATGTTTAGAGAAACCGGCTCACTACAGTGATATTTAGTAGAGTAACCGCCTCACTACAGTGATGTTTAGTAGAGTAACCGGCTCACTACAGCGATGTTAAGTAGGGTAACCGGCTCACTACAGCGATGTTTAGTAGGGTAACCGGCTCACTACAGCGATGTTTAGTAGGGTAACCGGCTCACTACAGCGATGTTTAGTAGAGTAACTGGCTCACTACACTAATGTTTAGAGAAACCGGTTCACTACAGTAATGTTTAGAGAAACCGGTTCACTACAGTGATGTTTAGAGAAACCGGCTCACTACAGTGATGTTTAGTAGAGAAACCGGCTCACTACAGTGATGTTTAGTAGAGGAACCGCCTCAGTACAGTGATGTTTAGTAGAGTAACCGCCTCACTACAGTGATGTTTAGTAAAGTAACTGTCTCACTACAGTGATGTTTAAAAGGGTAGTTGGCTCATATACAACCTATGTCAACTCAAATGAAAAACACATTGGAGGTGATTGAAAAGACCAACAACAACTCCTAACAACTCCTCTGAAATTCAGTTATCCCGGCGCGGAAGTACTACTTCTTGCCCTCCCTCAGCTGCTACCACTTGGTATTTACACACACTCCTGTTTCCAGCCTCAATACATAGTTACACAGGCATGTTATGTAACTCCTTCAGGCAGTGCTTGAAAACCAAGAAGGGAGTTTCCAAACTTGGAAGCTAGCTCATGGGTCCCTCCTAGTGGATTTCAAAGCACACAAACCTGGGTCCCATGTGGGGAGTGGATGCAGCCCTACTTAATGGTGAAACAATCGTTAAATGGGGCCTCAACACACCTCATATACTACCCAAAATGTAGTTTAGTAAACATCTGTCAACATAACACCGAGAAGGGACATGGTTGACTATTCCAAGTTCAGTAGGAACCCAGATTTGAACTCTCAACAGCACATTCCAGATAGGTGCACTGTGATCAGTACATTTCGTGCAAACCCAGATTTTATCTCACAACAGAACATTCCATAAAGGTGCAAAGTGATAATTACATTTAGTACAAATCCAAATTTTAACTCACAACCGAACATTCCATGACAGGTGCACTGTGATGGACAAGATATGGGTAGACAATAAGGCGTACTGTAACAATTGGCATTGCCCGCTCCACCTTAATAGCTTTTAATTGGAAACAGGTTTGTTTTGGTTGCGTTTATCATAGCAAACTATGGTTTAATCACGTAACACTGTTAAACCTTAATATTTTTTTCAACTGAAACAATGCCGTCAGCCCTCATAGGATGCAGAGGGGCCCACGGTCACATGCAGTTAGGTAGGTCAGAATAAATGTGGAATGTGGATGAAGAAAGAATCTTAACAGAGGGCGAACACGAATAAGTCAGGGTAAATGCAATGGGAGAAGTCATCCCAGAGAGATAAGTATTAGTACATTATACACATTAGTATTAGTAGCATAGAAGTATTAAAAGTATAAGTACTGCCAAGCAACCACACTGCCACTAAACATTTTGGGGTTAGGCAGAAACCCCAGAAATCGGCCTAAGGCATTCCAGCATTAGTACGACCAACAGAAATATTCCCAGCTAAGACGCTTGTTGTTACATGCAATCAGGCAACCTTTATCCTCCTTTGAACATAGACAAACCTTAATTTGCAATTAATAAAATCAATATTTAACTTGGCCAACCTCAGGAGAAAATGCTGATTTCATACACCATAGCATTAAACAAAAGACAAGAGGGCAAAAGGTCTTTTTAGTATTTTACTATTTTTTCCTAAACATTTGCAATTAGCTGTAAATAACATCAGCAGAGCAGATTGGGGTGCTGAATCTTCTGAACCTGAGAGAATAACACTTCATCAAGGAGTGTTTAAGTTTTTTTGTTGGTAACAAAAAAGGTTCCTGACTCCATTAGACACTCATGCCATTCAAGGGAAAATGCAGATAAGAAGAATAAAACAAACAGAACACACGGGTTAAAACAAGAGGACTTTCCACAGGGCTACTTTGTGTTAACTGGAGTAGTCTCTTGGTGGCAACCGAGGATAGAGACAGGCGCACTCTTTCTCATTTAGGGGCGGTCGTGCTGCTTCATGCTGATGTGGTCGAGTCGGAACGCGCTAGGCAAGCACCTCTCAGTGGGAGCAGTCACGGTGACGGAAGGCACGTTGTGCGGACTGTCAACATTTTCACTGCACTTCCCTTTCAACTACCGCAGACTAAACACTAATGCGGCTAACGCACCTGCCAGTCAGACAGGTTAAAACGAGGAGCCGATCCACTGAGAGCACCCCATGCCCAGAAACCTCACCAGTGCTGTGCTTAACCCTCAGCTTACGCCCAGAAACCCCACCAGTGCTGTGCTTAACCCTCAGCCTACACCCAGAAACCTCACCAGTGCTGTGCTTAACCCTCAGCCTACGCCCAGAAACCCCACCAGTGCTGTGCTTAACCCTCA
>JAOYSI010034681.1:3760-21950 GCA_025775065.1 Hiodon alosoides
GTGTAACCACAACAAAAACATCCCCACCAAACATTAACTCCCACTTAACCCAATGGCTGCTACTGCCCAGCCAAACTGCGATTCACCCGAGACCTCCATTAGCCTTGCCCGCATCTCTCCTCACATACCAAAAAGGTTGAATTAAGATATGACAGGGTATGTGATAGCTGCCATGGTCGACTGCGGAGGCAGAAGGTAAGCAATGCCAGAACCTGACAAATTATGTGTGAGGCAGCATCAATACAAATGCCTTGATTTGTGGAGAGAAAAAAAAACACCCAAAACAAATAAACCGCTCAAATGAAAATAACCGCAAGACATTCTGTTATTGCTTTCCACATGGATGGCTTGTGAATCCTGGTGGCTGTCACAGCTGGGGAGGAAACGCACGTGTGCGGGAACAATGCTCTCCTCTCCGTCCACCTAGGGGCAGTCAAGTGCTGCGGAAACAGAGAGGGATTCTGACCGGCGCTCAGCCACAGCGGTACAGGTGCGGCAGCCTCAGTGGCGTGGCGGATTAAAGGCCAGCGCCGGGATTTCCCGGCTCACGCTCACGCACTGCGGTTCCGTCCATTAATGTTTGATGAATTCAAGAAAACCTGTGCGCTTATTCACCATTAGTAACCTTTTCCAGGAAATCGTTTCTCAATTGATTTCTCCTGAATAATGTCCTTGTGAAACTAATGTGAAGGGTAGCCAGTAGTCACGTTTAAAAGGGAAAAAATAGCAATATTGCAGTTGAGGAAACAGAAGTTAAATTTGAAAACCAAATTAAATAAATCTGAAAACCAGTTAAATTTGAAATCAATTAACCCTAAAAGCATGACAAGACATGTAATAAAACAGTTAAATAGATATACATACATATATATATATACACACACACACACACACACACACATAATATTATACAATATGCAATCCAACAAAAAGCCATGGTTAAGAGAAAGATTTTTATAATCAAGTCTCAAAAGGATTTAGCATGCAAACCATCTGGGTTCCCTGGTGGCCTGTTTCTTCTGCAGGGGTTAAAGAAAAGGGACTCCTCTCAAGCATATGATGACCTTGGCCCCCAGCAGCTATTAAACTTCAACTGGCTGCAGAGGCCAGCACTGACAAAGATCTCCCATACCCAGGTCAAAAAATTGGTACTATGTGCTTTCATCTTGTCTCAGTCAAATACATCAGTGGGTTTCAAAGACACTATGAATAACACATTTGTTTAGTGTTAGGATATAAGCCCTTGGTACTCTGGTGGAGGAACACGGGCTACGGTCTGCAAACATGATTTAAAAGACTGCTGCTGTCCCAAGTCTTTTCAGGCCCACCGAAATAATAATGGAGGGTGTCAGGCTGTACTATTTTAAAAGCATACAAGTGTCTCAATGGTTAACATTTGACGGTACTGCGTTTTCCCATTCGTAAATCCGATAACACCATACTCCACACAACGCTTCCATTCACCTTCGAAGGACAATATGCTTACGAGGAAGCAATACATTATTCTATAAATTTCCATTTTTCAATTCAACATCCTTATGACCTATATATGATGTTGCTATGACTGGGAAACAATGGGGGGATTCTAGCTGATAAAATCTGTGATGAAATGCCTGCAAACTGATGACGCTACTTACATTTTCCTTTAGATAAACGACCGCCATTAAGTTAATTGCTAATTGAGTTAAAACATATAATTGAGTTATAAAAAAATCCTTTTACCTGACTTTAACCGCAGCTGTATCATCAGCAGAGCTGCATGAACAAATAGCGCAGAAATAATTGCAAATAAACGGAGCCTCAACTAATTTTGATCAAAGCGTTATGTGACGGCTTATTTTCACTTAGTGGTTGCGGTACCATGAGTGACACACGGAAACCCATTTTTTAATGGTTCTTTTTACCTTTTGTCAGTTTGCATATTGACTTATTCAGCAATAGCTATTATAGCTATGGGACGCTATATGCTGTAAAAGGAAACTCTCTCCTACTGAAAGCATAGAAAGGTGAAGAATAAAATAACCCATAAAATTTCACTACATTCAAGCTCAATGTGCAGCAAATCATTTCATTTCAGCACATACCAGCACGACTCACAGTGCCGGCAAATCTGTTGGTTCAGAGTTTGCTTGTTGTCTGTGGCAGGTGAACAATGTTATCTGAAGTTTGTCGTGATAACGACCCGCGCGTTTCATCTGAGGAAACGGCGTTTTGTGGCCCGAGCCCGACGCACCCCACCGCAGATAAAGGACATCAAAAAGAAAAAAGAACAAATAAAACCACAGAATGCAGATTAAATGCATTTTTGCCAACTTTTTATATTCCGTCTTGGTTCACTTTTAATTCTCTATTGATGTTTGGCTAAGCCTGTCTGCCCTGCAACGGTAATCTCAATGACACAGAGAACTGTATTTTAAGATACTACCAAAGGACAAGCTCAGAACCAATTCCTGTTTTGCACTGATAATACAGGTCTGGTTTGCATCAGGTTTTACGTAGGATCGGTCCTAATCCTTCTTTCCATTTTATCACTATAATGTGCTCCTCTATACTGAGCAGTACTGTAATTGTCCTTATATGAATTCAATTATAGGAATTAAACAGGTAGCTGTAACAACTCCAAGCACTCACAGATTTAGATTAAGTTTATGATATGGCTTATTGCAAGCGCTATTTAAGAAAAGACTGGATGACATCACTCGCATTGCAACAATACAAACCCACTGTGCTTTTTAAAAGTGTTGCTAGCTAATTATGTTCATTTGTAATGCTATGTCTCATTATTAATCTGAGCGTACTAATCTGTACGTTATTGTTATGACCGCATTAGCAAATGTAGCAAGTGTAGCAATACAAATAATAATAGACAATATACAAATAGACAATATACACCTGAATGCATATCGACATGTCTAACATTCCCCTCATCACCGTTGACGTTAGTGTTTACATTCCCAACATGCATTGGGCTATTTAGGCCACAAATCACAGTTAAAAGATGTAAACAGGAAGACACTGATGAGTATAAACTTATGGCGAGGATAAGGAGGCAAGTTCTGTGACACATTCCTTCATTCACAGTGAAAATTTTAGTCATTGAGATAAAAGACCTAAGTAAAAAAATAATATTAATTCCAGCATATTTGAGAGATCAAAATCAACCCAAGTCCCAGACATTACACAGATTATGTCAAGAGGAAAATGGAGCAAACAATGTGAACAGGACAGGAAGTACAAGTGGTAGGATATCATTCAAAAAACTGTTCAATAAACACACTTTACAAAAGCCGGACCGTTTTTTTTTTTTTTTTGTAAAGAACTTTGCCGGTGCTGTTATTCAAAAGCCTTCCACAAGAATACCATTTTATACATCCCTCTATATTTTGTTTTAATCCAGTACCTTTCATCATTTACATCTTGCCAGATGTTTGGCTCATTGAATAAACTGTAGCATTGAATTAGTGCCTGCCTTATCTTGTTGGTCAGCGCATGCCACACATTGTTATGATGTCAAAGGGAAAGTGGTTTTCAGTAACACAGTTCATTGTCACATTTACTATACCATGCAAGGGGCATGAAATACTACCAGTACTATCATGTCAAATACACAGATCATTGATGATCATTGATCAGTTTATACTTTACAGAGAGATAAATAATAACGTAGATAAAGATCTAAATTATCAAGGGAATGTGTCATTATTTTATAAAACAATAACAATTTCAGACACAAAAATTGTATTGATCATCTGTTTTTATGCTGAGAAACCCTGGGTTTAAAAAGGCAGCTATACCAGACAGCTTCTTGCTAATAAAAATACATGACAGACAGTCATGACTGACAGTTTCAAAGCAGGTGTAGATTGGAATGTGGTGTTTACCTCTGCTAAGTCAACGAAGCCTCAAGCTCACACCGCGTTTATGTAGTTTAAACTAACTGGCATCGGGTCAAAAGGTGTCACCTCCTGTTACACGATAAACCCTTTCTCATACCAATACATCCCAGGCATCATCCTTTATCTACGTAAGCGACAGGCGTGCGTCCGTCCTCGCTGGCACTTTCCCCAGGGCAAGCCCAACTGTGAAGAGTTGAGGCCTAGGTGTTTAATGCAGGGAGACGGCGTGCTATACGGCACAGCGGAGCGCGCGCAAAGTGAAGAATCTAATGAGCTGCCGAATTTGTCACCGGTGCGGTAAGATAGGGGACCGGCGCTGCTCTGGGCAAGCCGAGCAGCCGTGTTTACACGGACACCGAGGTGTCACTCTTCACAGTCTGCGGAGCACGTCAGCTTTGTGCGGCAAATAAACCGCCCTCCCGCTTCCCTGTTTCAACCTTCAAATAGAGCTCTTTCAGACAAGTTTCTAACCATCTTACAATAATTATTTCCTGTCTAGGCTACATCTCAAAGTTTCATCTTTCTTTGCTTACATGAATGTAAGAAATCTGATTGGCTGAAGTGCCTGTTCAGTGATCAACCAAATTTTTTTTATATCTTTTATATAACAATATATTTCCTTTTTTTTTAATGGTTTGTTTCAAACACAAAATTGCCTTGCAACAGTACACAACACAGAAACTGATGACGGTTAAAGCCCATAATTCGGTTAAAGCAATCTCTACTTTGCATGCACAAACCATTCCCAGGACCTCCTGTTGTTGTAATTTCTTCATCAACTGTTATCCTGCACTTGGTGTACTCTTAATTGGTACATCAGCAGCAGCACCAATTTAGACTCACTGACGGGGCAAAAATGAACACTTTCACATTTTGTCTGTGTTTGCGAGGCTATGGTTATCCTGCTGGCCACACAACAAATCTGGTTTGCAATATCTATCCATTCGATAGATCAGGTTCAGTATACCGTGTACCTCTCCTTCAGTGCTGTTCCACACACACGGAGAACACATCCGTGTTTGCTTAAGATGGCTGCGTCTGATGTAAACCCAGACGCAATATATGCTGAGAATCTAAAAAGGCTTGCCTCTTGTGCCAAAAAAGAAACCAGTGCGTGGGAATTTTATGTCGAGGAATGCCTTTAGACTCTAAATATATGCCCTAAATATATTCCGTAATTCTGCCCATTTCTTTAAAAAATATTTATATCGAAGCACAATGTATCTGACTTTACATAATGACTTACTAGCCACAAATAACCTGAATAAATACATAACATTGTAGATAAAGAGACCTACTGAAATATTATTACAGATTAGTAATCTAATATATTAGATTAGTGTAGGGAAATACTATTATTATTAGTTCTGGTAATCAGAAACAAACAACATGTTTGTGACATGTTGTGTGCATAGTAGGTAGGTCAGTTGTCTTTGAAAAACAGAATGCGACAGAATGCTTAACAGTTAGTACAAAATGAAGGGGGGTTATCACCTAGCCTCTCTGGAGAAGAAGAGACACTGCCAACTTCTACCTAAAGGCATAATTAAAGTAAAGGGTACAATCAAATAGAAATTCATAAAACTGCAACTGCTTAGATGTTGGGCTGATGAAATTCAAGTCTTCAAGGTTGCCCACTAATTTTCAGCAAATTACACCCAAGTAAAATGCCAGATATTTTGAGTCTGGCTCTAAACATAAACATGTCATAACATACTTGCAAAATATTCATAGCCGTTTACACAAAAATGTGCATATATATATATATACATATACATATAACCTGAATAATAAGCTGGAGAACAACCAATTGACATAGGTGTCTAGCCTGATTACAGTTGCTTGCCTTGAACATGATTAAATTGGAACTAAAAACTACAGCGCACAAATTCAGAACGTAACAGCGGATTTGTAGTCAGTTCTGGATATTAAAGTTAGTCGACACATAAACAAGCAGTCCGATAACTCTATAATAAAATAAAATGTTTTAAAAGAATCTATTGGAGAAACCAGCTGCATCAAAACCGGTGTTTAACCTTTCCAAATGGTCAGCCTTGAGAATACAATGGCCTAACACAGACCCAGTACTGGGCTGCAGCTCTCTCAGCGCGGGTGCACAAACATTCCCAAGGCATATTAAAATTGTCACACACGGAGTAGGGATACAAAGGAACAAATACACCCAGAGGAAAAGGGATGGATCCCTCTCGCAAAATCTCTTCAAGATGTTTAAAGTCTCCCCCTCTCGCTGTTTGCCAACTTCAAATTCCTTCTGGCAGTCGAAGGCAAACTTAAATATTCCTGTTCAAATAGTTTAAAGCTTGTGAATATTTTCTTTCACTATTGCTAAGACACAAGTCACAGACACTTGTGAACACCCCCCCCAGCTGTCTGCCACCATCTGTCCGTTCCACTCAAAATACACTGACCACATCGCTCCTTTGCTGTTATTTAGATTCCGCGTTGTGCCGTGTTCCAGAAACTTATTTTATTTTCCCCATAAATGTTATCCTATTAAGACGCCTATGGAAAATAACTGCGTTTTACTCAGAGGGAGGGCTTCCGATCGAAGCTGCAAGGTCAAGACTCCACATTTCTGTATTAAACTAGCACGGTGACACAAGGTCTTTGTGTCATAGCCCAACACTGTGACCATGGTGGTCTACTCTACAGCACTCAGGCTCGCTCATTTTTTATTAAGTAGTGCAGATTTCCGAGTCGACCAGGCACGTACCCATTTGTTCCTCTGGCTAGCGCGTTCTCGCAGGAAAGAAACACCTGCCACTCTGCTTCATTAGGCCCATACCTTGCGGCAAAGTCGCAGCAATAAAAATTTAAAATTTAAATGAAGACTTTTGCTAAGTGGTATTTTGTTCTGTATCGTTGATTCCCTGTGTTTTTTTTTTGTTTTGCTTTGTTTTGTTTTTTTCTCTCCAAACATTAAATTGCTTGAATGGTATTCTAACAAATAGACAACAAATAAATATACAAACAAATAAATAACGACTTTGTTAATGGGGCGGGACGACGCACGGGAAGAAAGGATAATTAAAATCCTACCCAAGAGCCACCGCTGCAATGCATTCCGAAGAGCAGTGGACTGGAAACGGCCGGCATGAAAGCATACAGTGTAGGGCCACGCGAAGTTCTTGGGCCCCAGCAAACAAAACATGCAGTGTTTCGAGAGCTCGATTCAGAAACGCAGTTCTAAAAAAGAGGGGGTCCTTTAAATCATCAAAAGTCTGGAGGATAAACCGAGGAGATCCTTGAGTTTACAGGGCTTAAATCCATTTGCCTGCAGGAAGGGAGACTTTTCAATTTGATTCTTTAATATTTATTGTATCAGCAGAAATAAAAAAGTTAGAATATTATATGGACTTTAAACAACTGTGATAGTGTAAACACGAAAGTGGTATGGGGGTTTAGAATGCTGTCAAATTGCTAAAGCATCTCCATGGAATGGAGATCTACAATCTTTCTACAATCTCAATAAAATCACTATAAAATCTCTATATAGAATGATCACCAAAAACACCAGTTCCACATGCAGGTGAATTCTAGATAGCCCAGAGAGCTGTTGGAAGCTCGGTATTTTTAAATAAGATCCACAGTACTCTATACATGAGAACAAGAATAGTTCACCTACATTCAAAGCATTTCATAGCTGTTCCACATATTGTGAGCATTTAAGTCGGATACACAACTGTAAAAAAAAACCAAGAAAAACAGCTGGAATTAAAATTACAAGGGTGTACAAAGTGTTGTACAAAGTGGCTGTGGAGTAACTGTAACATGGCCCCCTTTTCAAAAAGCCTTGAATTAAATCTGTGCCCAGTCTGAGGAGTTATGGTGGAAAGTTTAGGCCTGACTCTTCACATCTTGGATCCCAATTTCTATCCGTCATACAGAGGAAATGACTGAGGTCAGGGGGATCAAAGAGGAGAAAAGGTGTCTCGCTCAGACGAAGTAGATGGCAAAGCCAGGCTCGCAGTAATGCCTGGGGCAGCTGGGTTATTCCCCTGTCAGGGGAGGGGGGAGGGGGAGCACCCCAATTGGCTATTCTAAACCCTCACGGCGGCCGTGACCCCTGCAGAGGGTTGGAGGAGGTGACAAAGGGTGGGGAGACGCGTCCGGCCGGCGGCAGGTAAGGCCACGCCCCAGCTAACGGGCCCAATCTCGACCAGCTATCCAAAGTAGTTTCAGAGACGGGGCCCTCCATCCCGGGACGCGGAGAGAGCTGCCAATCGGCCTCATCAGGCGGGGGAGGGGTTAAGAGGGCGAGAAATTTAAAACAGACTGGAACTAACCAAGGAAGTGATTGAAGAAGGATGTAATGAGGGTCCGGAGCCACACCATTAAGCCCACGATGATGGAGAAATGTCGCTCGGTGCACTCTGCTCTTGCATCAGCCGGAAGGCTACCGCATAGGGCACTCTCGCTTTCATCAGCGCAGAAGCGTTGGGCGCAGCCATGAGAATTTATGTACAAATCCATCCGGAAGATTCCGCCGAAAAGGAGACACGTCGACGTGCCCGCGGTTGCCAGAGTGTGAGGGCCAGATTTTGTTAAACACAAATCCACCAGTGTATTTTACTGCTATTTTACGCTCCAACTCGAAACTGCAGAGATTTAGATGCTTTTTAATCCCTAACACAAAAAAAGGATAATATAAAAAAATAAAAAATAAACATTTAATTCTCAAACTTGGTCTTCTGTGACAACTGTAAAATGCAGATAAGAGCAATTTATATCAAACGAATTATGGTAATCTCTAGAAATTGTCAGATATTCATTATGTACGAATATAAAACAAATCTCCTGACTGATATGATAATTGCAGCTCATTTTACTACTTGGAAAGAGAAAGCGTGTGGTTTCTGGTTAAAGGTTTGTGTGAAGCACTAGAGACAACTTGCCAGTTGGAATTTCAAGCCACAGACAAGGATTTCCTTAGATAATTTATTGGTCTACAGGCTGTTTCTTTCTTTTACTAATAAGTATTTGTTTGTGACAACTGGACTTGGGAGGATTACCGGTGGCCCTTTTTTTTGTATTAGGTATTCATTTCATTAGCTAAATGAATGCGTTCATTGTCACAGTGACCACTTGCAAGTATGTTATGCCATTATTCAATACACATTGGCAATACATTGTTTTAGATGAGCACGTCCACCACTGTGTGGCCAAGTTTTTTTTATTTATTTTTTTATTTATTTAAAAATTCATTTATTAATTCATTTATTAACTCAAAGAACGCAAAATGAAGTGAAATGAAAATTTCAAACTGAAATAGCCTGAAAAAAACAGCTGTTAATAAATAAATAAATCGGTATCCACTGTCATTTTTTCTACTTCTGTGCTTCATATACATACATTTGATTTGTGCTGGAACATTCTTTTTACTAGGCTGCAGCCAGGATGAATTCTGTCCTCCACATTAAAATATAATGTGGTGGCTAGATAGCTCTAGGAAGCAAATGGGACAGGAAGGACCATAAGCTGTAGCCAATTTAAAGGGCACAGAGCGGACAGCATCAGGCAAGAGGACGGAATCCTGGTGACCACAGCACTTTCATGGCGACCCAATAAGACTACGGCGCGGCGAGGGCACCCAGTGCAGGAGGAGTGGAGGAACAGCCAGGGGCCCCTTTCAGGCCGGGGTCGCAGGAGCCGGGGCCTTGGAGAGCCAGTGAAGCGGCGTGGCGAGCTGAAAGGGCGCACTCTGACGCGCGGCTGCACTCCGCGCCGGCGTGAAAGCAGCACCTGTCCCCGACGAGGGTGAGCCCCGTGGCGTCATTGTACCCGTGACAGGTTAACGAGGTGCCGCGCGTCTGACCGTCAGAGTCGAGAGGGTCCCTGCTTTAAAACCTGCTTTCCTTTTAGAGGATTGGCACAAAAACATCTTTGTGACAGGCCGTTGGGCTCAGCAGAGCTGGAACTTGAGATTTACAAAGCACTCCCCCCCCTCTTCATAAAAAGGGATAATTGCAACGCCATTTTCACATTGGGAATTCATGAGATTTACTTTCACTCTAATCTTCATTACAAGCATGGCTATTCATGTTACAGAAATGTGTGAACAGTGATGTAATCCTTATCAAGTTTTCTTCCTCACGTATCTCTGAAATGTAGTATCCAATCGAACCCAGAGCCAACACTGAAAATGACGTATATCTATATAAAATAATAACTTTTTCCAACATCAACAGTCTGACAATAGCGTCAGAGAAATGGCTTTCGAATTATACAGTTCTCTCGCTTTGCTACAATATTAATTAACTAAGTCATTGAATACATAAATATATTTTCTATTGAACGACCTGAGGAGGATATTTAGCAGCGCATTATTAAATTACACTAGCATTTATTTCTCATTGGCTTTAAACTTTTTTTTTGTTTTTGTATTGTTTTATTTTGTATATTATTTTTTATCAAAATTTCCCTCAAGTTACGAAACGCAAGGAGTCCAATTCGTTGATTTTACTGTTACGGTCTTTGCCAATAAGGTTCTCACTTTTTGAGAAGCATTTTTTCTGAAGTGCACATTATTCAAACTTTTTTTTTTTTATGTGACTGACGGTGACCTTTGAACTCCTTGAATTATGTATGGCTTTGAGTAATGATTTGAAAGCACACTTTAAATCATAAGCGAAGACTGCACCATGAATGCACTCTGTGGACCTTGTATCTTAAAACAACAACAAAAAACACATTCCTATCACGTGTTGAGAATTAAGTGTCATATTTACAGCTCTAAAACCAAAATGAATGAAATGAATTAATTTCCAATGAGCAGACGTGCTTTATGTAATAATTAAAATAAATAATAATAAAAAATTAAAACGATCACTGGACCAGAGGAATCCCTCTGTGCTGCCAACATGGAAATTCCACACTAAAAACGGAAGCATACCTCAAAATCACACTCATTCAGTCCTTTCTGGACATATTATAAAACGTACACTGAGAGTCAGGAGTGACAACCATAGAAGTGCTCTGTCTGGATCCTGATGGTATTGCTCTTTCACGGTGAAAAAGGAGCAAACTATTTAAAGTTTTTTTTATTTTTATTTTTTTTTTATGAAATTAAATAAAATACATTAATCAAAAAGCCACCACAACATGCACATACACACACACACAATAGCACAGTACGGGGAAGTCCAGCTGAAGAGAAAAAGATTGACTGGTCTGAGACATTCAAAAAGCCGGATATGATTAAGTAGGTCTTTTCAACCTATGGACACAGCACTGGCTTATGCCATTGTTGTCTCATTGTTGAGGAGAGACATCCATGCGTGGGCTCCTGAAAAACTCCCCGCGTTCAGCATTCTTTCAGCAACAAAACACGCCGACGCACTATACTGTATAATTATGTTACTGAAACGCTGCGTGGATCATAAATAAAACCCTTCTTGGGGAAAACAAAATTACGACTGGGCTCAATTTGCTGAGAGATAATGGTGCCGCGTTGCATCTCAAATGAGCTTTGAAAGAGATCTGATGTAGTCAATTTCGGTGTATGCGCCCCCTGCAGTCAGCTATCTACCCATCCCACCCACAACGCAGCAGATCTCCGCGGAAGTCCAAAAGCAGCGCAAAACCTCCCTTTCAACTCCGGCCTTCGTGGCTGCCGGCTTTCTGCATTTTTTTTTCTTTCTTTTCAACATCCAAAAAAGGTATTCCCTGAAGGCAGTGAGATAAGCGAAGCGACGTATCTCATTGTAAACTCGACTCGAGTTTGACTCGGCCGGCCCCCTCACCAAACCACCGGGGAAAATTCATTGGCTGCAACACGCCCCATGGTTGGAAATGCATTATGCTGACATCACTGCCTCAAGCGGGAATTAGCGGGGCAGATATGATTCCGTGAACCCTCGTGTCAGATCTGAAAGCTTTCCTGATATGGCTCTCCGTTATTTATTTGTTTTTGTTTTTTAAACCATTAGTTACAAGAAAGTGAAAGAACAAAAACGGCCGAAGGTTAATGCTTAAGTTATTCATTTTTTGGATGGTATGAAGACAGCAGGAAAGATTTTACAGAGTTTGAAGTAAAATATTTTATTTATACTGCTACCTGCTGCTGTCTATTATGCACAGCTCACTCGGTGACTATATAGCATATTTTAAAAATGAGTGGGAGGCAGGAATTTCCTTTTCTTAAGAATCTGTATTTACATCACGTTTTTTAATTAGCAGACCACCGTGCAATTCCACTGAGCTGCCCAGCTAATTCTGGAATATTCTCTATGCGTGTTACTCAGGACGCAGGAAGCGATCATGACACATCTGTGTATTGCATCACCCTAAAAGGATGAGGAATGGCTCGTGATCATTGTTATTAAGTTTCCAAATGAAAGTGCCCATTTCCTGTTTTGTTTCTGATCATTTTGTGCTTATTATTTGAATAGTGCAGCATTGTGGCCAGAGAGCAAGGAAATACAATAATTTAATATTTGTGGTTAAGGCTAACCCCTGTGTGGGTATCACTGACAGATCAATTATTACCAAGAAATACTAATGTATTATACATATGTTTCTTTTAATGTTTGAAAAAAAAATAACTGCTGAATTCACCCAGTGAAAGATTTACTAAGCCAAGATAACAGATAACTCAGATAACAGCTTTTTTTATTTTATTTTTTTTAAGTTAGGGACTAAAGATGTCCTAACGTCCACAATTCTTGACCATACAAGTCACAGGCAGGGATTTGCAAAACTGCATCTAGTATTTCCCATTCCAATAAGATGCAGAACATAATACTTTGTGTTGTGTGGCTCAGATGTGCAATGTAGCAGATAAACAAGCTCCCAGGAACATACCACTTTACCAATGGGCCCCAGTCCTCCAGCACCCACCCTTCAGGTACTGTGCAGGAAATTAAGCCCAGCTCTATTGATTTCAATGAAGTCATTTTTCAGATGGCAGGGCTCCGATGTATTATTAATGGTTCATTTGACTGCTGAGTGCCGCCATATTTTGTCATGACTGGTTTCCATGTCAAAGTGCTAACAAACAGAATGGAATGTACTCTGTCTCTACGCCTCCCATTCTATCTGTGAATTACAGGGGGGAAAAAAACATTTAAAATGTTGCCACTGTACCATTCAGCTCCCAATGCCATTCAATAATGTTCATTTTAGAGACACACAAAAATCAACAACTGGAACTTGCATACATTAGCAACAATGCAAATATCCAGGGACTACGGCTATGAACAGAAGGCTGTCTGATTCCTTTCCCTGTCAGTGGGAGCCAGTCTCCAGCCTTTTTCATGGTGGTCCCTGTATCATGTTTATTTTTCCGCCCGGCACATATTTGCCGCGCATACTGCGCCTATTGTTCTCCCGGAGCTCCTTGGGATGGAAGGCACCGACGCGGAAGCGCGGATGAGTCACTTAATTGCGATTGTGTAGTTGGAACAAGCGCTAACTGCCAGCCAAACACGTCAACGCGCTATGCTGATTTACGCTCCCGGTAATAACATTTTTTTTTAAAAATACATTCCTGTTCTGACATCACATAAAAACCTATGGAAAACATCCACTCCTTCGTGAAGATCTGAAATATGAAGGGGGGATTTATTAGGACCACATCGCAAGCTGGTCTTCCAGGCAGAGGCAGGCTTTGCAGGTTTTGCCCTTTTCACACTTGATAACCGTTGCTGTGGGTCATTAGATTCCACTTGGATAGGGCCCTGATCACAGAGAAGCAAGCGCTGGTGTCAGCTCTGGAACGCAATGGCCATGCTGGATAATTAGCATCAAAGCAAACACCACCAGTAGGAGCCAGGATTTAGAGGACGGAGAGAAGGCGGGACACACCCCCACTGCAGTGTGTCTCGGGTCAAAGTTCACGTCGGAGACACCTGCTTCAGGCCTGCAGACACCATGCACACTTCCTTCTGTCAAAGCTACTTCACAAAGGAAACTCTAAAAGCTGTTCTAAAAAGCCTCTTTGTCAAAGTGGCAGTTCCGCAGCCGTTTTCTTTGATATCATTAATACGACTTGTCAAACTTGCAAATGGGTGTCAGCACGGCCTTAGGAGTGGAGTGCTGGGACTATTTTTTGAACAGAACACATACAGACTTAATTTTATATAGAAGGTATGGTGTCTATGTTAGCGATATACCCTGTCTTTCACTGAGCATTAAAAATGAACAATGCACTCCAGCAGTCAAATGACTGTGAAACGTAGTCTTCTGGTACCTTTGGTAGTCTGATGGTAGTGCATCAGGACGTGTCGCACTTAATTTTATCCGCAACATGTAGGTAAGCCAATATGTTACGCAATAAAAAATGGTCAAATAGCGAAACATTTTTAGAACTGTATATATTTTATATTCAACTCTTCTGCCTTCATGTTATCTATAGTAATGCCACAGATGACCGATTAGCTACTTATCTACTTTCTGTTTCACTAATTAGAAGTCTTGGACCAAAAACAAAGCTGCTCTTAAATAACGACTTACTCAGCCTTTGTGTAGACATTTAGGGCTTTTTCTTGACGGCTGTTTTCTTGATGACGTTTGTGATAAAACACAAGGACTCATGCGGATTTTCTTTTTTAGTCTGACAGTAATTCATTACTGCATTATCGAACTTGGTCATTTTAGAAATTGCTTTGTGTTGAGTGGTGTTTGGCATAGGTCGGGCGTGGCAATAATAAACTCGCCACACTGTGGTATTTTCTTCTCAATGTTAGCAACAGTGACTATGTTCAATAAGACCCCTTCATGACACTGGTGCAAGAGTCAATGAGCTATTTTGACAGTGCTGTTTTAAAAGTCATATTCAATTCATAAAATGATCTATATTTTAAAATAGTATGTTACGTCGCTAATCCTTACCATGCAATCTATGACAACATCAAACCAACCGTAACCAGTTTGTCTAAGCACTCCAAAAGGCAATTTAAGCGTAGGACAGGTGTGAAAGGTGAATTTGTCAATTACCGACATTACCAATACCGGTGCCTGCCTAGTGCTGCGAATTGCGCCAGCGTTTGTGTAGGTTGTTATGATCAGGAAAATAGAGCCCTTAAACATGAAAACATGCCTAGTATAAAATATTTATTTTCTACATCTAAGAGAGTTGAGTGTGTAATGACAGTTTCTCAAATTTATTTCATACATGACATATGCTAAAAAAATAAGGTAGATTATTATAACCAGCCTGACATTTGCCCAAGGGAAGATATTTGTCAGCGTTATCAAATGTGTTGTTAATCAAGAGGTGCAGTTAAGCATTTAAATTAAATGTTGCCATTTAATTAAGTTACCAGTGTACTTATGTTTAATATAATCTATGACGAGGAAAATGTCCAATTATTCGAAATATTGAATTGAAAATTGTTTTTGATGTTTTCTACATGTTTGTTTGAAAATAAATCACCAAATCGAAGTTGAAGATTAAAAAGAAAAAACTAGCTAATGTTGAATTTCGATAACAAAAAATGACAGAACCTTTTAAAATCCTGGGCTAATTTGACATAATCCTAGAGCTAATTTCCCCTTTCTTTGTGATATTTTTTGTGGAGCTTATAAATAAAAAGCATAATTAATAGCAACTTAAAGGTCTCAAATGGTAATAATTCCGCTCGTGAATACCACGGTGTTCCGGTTTCTCAACCGTTCAGTTCCTCATATAGCACGCACAGGCTACCCACGGTTATAGATTGGTGAGTGCACACGACACACATGGTAAAGAAGTCATTCTATTTTCCGGAGCTTTCTGCCAGACGACATCTTGATAACCCTGCTGTTGCCTCTCTGGAGCCCACATGCGGCAATGCTTCTCTCAGCACCTGCTCCTGTCGGGGGTGGGAGAACTGGGCTGGAGGGGGGTGGAGGATTAGCTGAAGGTATTTGTCTTAATGTGCAGGCAGGACATTAGCACACCAAATAAACATCGTGGAGTGCTGAAAAACTGCTCTTTGCCTCCCAACACTCTTCAACATTTATTTTATTTTTGTTATTAGCACGTCCAACGTCCCATAAGTTGTTTATTAATTTGAAAATCTAGCTCATTTAAATGGACTTTGGAGTGTTCCATTTAAAATCCAGCACAAATCCTTCATACAAAAAGTCTGACAAATCAGTGAGAATTAACTAATTTTTTTGTGGTTATCCACCATGCCAAGGTCAAATGTTCAGAATAAAAGACAAAAAAGTTCTAATGTATGTCCCTGCTTTTCTGTCCCTGTATATACCAACCCATATCTATATTAATGTCCATTTACATCTGATTAAATTTCTTCGTGGCCAGGGTTCCGTTGGAGAGAGCACAGTATAAACACTGCAAAGAAGTTCCTGGTGAGCACAGTTTTCTGCCCGGGCATTATCTTCCTGTCAACACTCGTTTGCCTCATTTGTGAATGTGTTATATTGGTAAATAATGTACTACTTCAGCAAGCACGCCATGCTGGGTTAAAGTGCTCTGCTTGACGTGTATCATATTTCGTGAGGACTTCCAGTTGGTGGAGACTCATATCTATTTTAATTAGCCTATTAAAAGCACAGTGTCAAATAGTTTAATATCCTGCTTTTGAGCTGATGGATTTCCTTGGGCCCTTCTGAATATGTGTGAAGTGCTTTCCACTCATAACTGCAACCGGATCCCTGCTACCGAGAGACCTCCCTCCCCATGATGCATCTTGTCTCCTTCTCTCAGTCCAATGCCAATCTGGTTCCATTCACTCAGCCAAGGGACTCGCGGTCTAAAACACACCCTAATAAAGTAACGCTTCAGAGCTTTACACCGTCATCGAACACCGATAAGATGCTTACTCAATGTTAGTCTTTTTTTTGTCCATTTCTCTCACAAAATGTACTACTCCTATAGGAATAAGCATAACAGAGGTTTCCCGTCAGCTGGAAGTAGATTATCGATTTGAACTGGTGAGCTGAACTGGTAATTTATCAAATATTGATATCTAGGATTTTTTTTACTGGAATTCAGATATTTAAAAAAATCAATAAAGACAAATGTATTTTTTTGTGAGGTCCGAACAATGTGATAAAGATTGAACAGCCAAAAAGATATGAACAAAGTTGTTCATATCACCACACACCAATTAACAGTAGCAATCACGTGGTTCTTCTTGAAACTGGCATTTAAGCATTGATAAGGCCATCACAAAAACAAAAGCAATAACCCCCCCATGCTTTATTATTAAGCATTGATTATAATTTGACATAACAGTGTATAATTGCTTAATTTTCAAACACGTAATACACATTCTACTATAATTGTATGGCTGGTTCATAGAGGACAGCAAGTTTTTAATTGTAAATATTGTTGCTTAATATTTTGTACTGTATTTATGGTTGAGTCAAATGTTAAGAAAGTCCAGGGACATTTCCCAAAGACAGCCACGTAGGGAATACTGAAATAATCTGAATTAATCTGTGTGTTAAAGCACAAATATATATCTAAATTCATATTCAAAAGGCAAGTTTACACAACCATAAAAAGGCATGCGTACACAAATACCACATCAGTGCCTATATGTTTGACAAATGCTTCATACGGCGGAAAGCTGAATGGAAACATTTCAAAGCTACAGCTACAGAAACAGCAGCGTTAAACGCAACACGAAATGTCGCACACTCCTTTGTCTACCTACATTATCATTTCTTTCCATCATTTCTTGATCAGAGTGCAAGTTTGAATTGGGGGGGGGGGAATCAATAGCCCTCGGGGATTAGATATGAGGAAAAATATTGGTTGGTGCATCGTAAAATGCAATGACAGCATGCTCTCAGGTCAACGCATTAACTTCTAGTGCCAGAACGAACCAGGGATCTCAGGGATTCAGTCTTATGTGATTTATTTTATTTTTCATTATTGAACGTGTGTGCTAAACTGGGTTGTACAAGATCTTTAATAATTACAATGATAGCTATGGTAATAATAAGGACAATGCGTAAATTATATGTAAAGTATTCCTATTAATATTTATATATAAATGTGGAACTTTAATGATTTTTTTTTAATTTGTGAATATTGTCAGTAGTGTTTACTCATTAAATAGGTAGGGGATCGTAATGACCACGTAACAATGGAGCCAACAGATTTCTTTCATTCTACAACTCTCTTTCATACAACCAAACGTTTGAGCATCCTGTTTCCTCCTGAAGGTTGGTTTTATTTTCGCTATTCGAGACAGTGGGCCAGAGGTTTGTTTCTGTTCCGACAGAAAATCAATGCACAGCTATGTACTTGTCCAGGAGGGGGGGGGGGGGGGGGGGGGGGGGGGGGGGGGGGGGGGGGGGGGGGGGGGGGGGGGGGG
>JAOYSI010034692.1:0-29947 GCA_025775065.1 Hiodon alosoides
GACGGCTCCCGTTACTCACCCACTGCAGGACCGGCCCGACCTCCGGATCCTCTGCCTGCTGGCGGCTCAGCTCCTCGAGAGGCACCTCCGTGGCCACGACCTCAGCCGCTGCCACCTCCTGAGGTTCCGACCTCTCCTCGGCCCTGGTGCAGTGCCGGCACTCATGGCTAGCACACGGCCGGCGGGACAGACGCCGGCCCGCCCGGTGCTCAATGGAGAAGTCAAAGTCCTGGAGGGCCTCCAGCCAGCGAGCCAGCTGGCCCTCTGGCTCCCGGAAGTTGATCAGCCAGGTGAGGGAGGCATGGTCGGTCCGCAGCCGGAACCGCGTGCCGTAGAGGTATAAGCCTCTCGAAGGTCGCTGGCGCGTTGCACAGGCCGAAGGCCATCACTGTGAACTGCCACAGACCCTGGCTTATCAAGAAGGCCATCTTGGGGCGAGACTCTGGTGCCACCTCCACCTGCCAGTAGCCGCTGCGGAGGTCCAGAGAACTGATCAGGTCGAGCCCGCGATGTAATCCAGGGCATCGTCTAACCGCGGAAGCGGATAGGAGTCCTTCCTGGTGACCTGATTCAGTCTCTTGTAACCGACGCAGAAGCGCCAGGTGCCGTCCTTCTTCCGGACGAGCACCACCGGTGCCGACCACGGGCTGTCCGAGGGCTCGATCACCCCGGCAGCCGCCATCTCCTTGATCTTAGCCTCGGCGGCCGCCCGCTTGGCCCAGTCCATGCGCCGAGGGGGAATCCGAATGCGGGGGGGGCTGTCCCAGTGTCGATGGAGTGTTGCACCAGCCCGGTCCTGGTGCAGTCCTCGTCTCGGGCGGCGAAGATGTCCCCGAACTCCGTCACTAGCTCCGCTAGCCTCTTCCTCTGCCTGTCACTGAGGCCCTCGCTGCTGCGTTGCAGCAGGTCTCGGACGGCCTGTCTGGTCTCCGCCGACATCTCGGGGGGCACAGGCTGGGGCGTGCTGCGCTCCGGTTCGGGAGCCTTTGGCCGACGATCGGGAAGCCGCTTGCCCTTGTTCGGCGCCGACGGGGTAGAGGCTCCCCTCGACCGCCGCCCACGCCGCCGAGCCCCCGTCGCCACGGACGTGGTCGCGGGACGAGCAGGTTTCCCGTTGCCTCCGTTAGTGTTGAGGGCCACAGCGCCGCCGGGGAAGGGGAGACGGGGAGGGTGGAAGTCCAGCCGCGCCCCCAGGCTGGTGAGAAAATCCAGCCCGAGGATGCAGGCCTCGCGGATCGGGGCTAGCCAGAAGCGGTGTTGTAGCCGGCGGCCCCCGACTTCCACCCACAGTAGGCCGCTTCCCTGAGTCTTCGTCTTCTCCCCCGTCACTGTCCGAAGGGTCAGCGTGGAGCCCCCTTGTCCTGCTTCCGGGATGGTGAGAACCCCGGGGCAGAGAAGGGTGATTGTGGACCCGGAGTCAACCAGGGCCTGACACGCCTGCCCCTCAACCTGGCAGGGGAGGTACAGGCTGCGGCCCTGTCCGATCCGACCCACCTCCACCGGAATGTTCGGGGTGATGGTTGCGGAGGAGGGAGTGAAGCTGCGGGGGGGCGGTCCCTCCTTTGTGCCCTCCCGGCGCCGTTTCCCCGACGGCTTATCCATCGTTTTGGGCTGCGGCGCCTGGCAGACCCGGGCCACGTGGCCCTTCCTCCCGCACCGCTGGCAGACCAGGTTCCGGACCCGGTCGGCGGAGTCGGAAGCGAAGGCCACGTCTTCATCGTCCTCTGTGTCGTCGGCCGAATCTGCCTGACGACACGGTTGAGTCGCTCTGGCCGGAGACCTGGCGGGGGCGAGTACGCTTTCAGCATGAGAGGCTACACTCCGGGCCTGGTCGAGGGTGGAGGGTGCCACTAGCCTCACGTGTCGACGGAGCTCTTCCGGGTGAAGGAGGGCGAGTGTTTCCTGTACCCCTCGCGGAAACTCGGGATAGGCTCGCCGAACCAAGTAGCGGGCGTCGGCGGCTAGCGGGCCCAGTTTCGCCCCCGGCTTCCTCCTCAACGGCGATAGCTTCTCCTGCCAGGCGCTCGTTGGTTCGGTGGCCCCGAACCTCTCCTGCAGGGCCGTGACGAGGGCCTCGTAATCCAGCCACTGCTCCTCGGGTACATCCAGGAGAGCCTGGCGAGCCTCGCCCTCGAGGGACATCGCCAACTGTCCCGCTCGCTCCTCCATGGTCCACCGCACGGCCATCCCTGCCAGATGGAACTGGGCCAGGTAAGTCTCCCAGTTCCCGGACCCATCGAAGCGCAGCAGCCGGATATTCGGGCCCCCCAGCGGTCGTGGTGCGCCACTGACGGTCGCTGGTGCCGGCTTCGCCGCTCCCCTGGGAGCCTGGTGCTACCCCCTGCCGGCGGTCGTCCCCAGGCGCTGTCCTCCGCCCAGCGTCGATCCTCGCTGGTCCGGGGGTGGTGCTCCTCCTGCAGGCTGAGGGAGGCAGTTCCCTCTTCTCCCCCAAGGCGGAGTCTTCCTGCTTTGATTGGTGGTCCATTCTTCTCGCTTCTGACACCAATGTAGCGTTTTTGCAAGAGAGCTACTTCTCTGCGTGGTTTCAAGCACGAAACTGACACCGCTTTAACAGGAATGAATGCTCTTTATTTCACGCATGCGCTTACGACCGTCTTGAAAAAGACAGAGCTGGCAGCGGAAAGAACTAGCGAACACACAGAAATCAACGAGAGCCCTCACCTGCACAGATAAACCCGTTCGTGGTGAGGGCAACAAACCTTAACTAAACAAACTCCATATATGTATCGTAACTGAATACACAAACGCACGGAACATTTTACATCACCAGAACATAGAACACATTTTTACAAGGTAGATTAAGTCGGGAGTTGGTTTTCCCGGCAACCCCCGCGAGGGTGGCTTCAGTCCTTAGCAACGGGGAGACGCTCTTCACCATCCCCGTTACAATATACTACCCTTTGTTCGGTGGATATTTACTCTGTTAAGGCGTAACTGCATTAAATGTAGTGATGGGCAGATTCGTACGAACTAAACGAAACGACAAAAGATTTGTTCATCTGACTTCCTACCTAGTGTCTACTAAATGTAGTATTTAAGCAGCCTGCGTCCTCTTCTGGCTTATCGAAGTATTGAGTGAAAAATGGGGCAGCCTATAAGTCCAGTTCAGCAACTTTACATGATTTACCAGACAGCCTGAACAAGTGAGTGTTTACGCCTTAAAACGAATGATTGTCTGGTCGAGATTCAGATTCAAAAGATCCGAAAAATTCAGATTTGGAAGATTTGGCTATGTGTACCTTCCACACTTTCATAATTTCAGCATGCAATTAAAACAAATAACTAATTAAGTCTGATGTAATAGGTTTATTGCTCTGGATCCAAAAGCATACAGCAAACCGAACTGGTCCTTCTCACAAAAACAAATCGAGACCCCCGAAAAAGACAAAGACAGAGACAGACAAGACTAGACCAACCACAATAAAACCAAAAAAGACAAGACTACTTTACATCCCAGTGCATCCTTATGCTGTTTCTCAACCCCTCTTATTGTGGAATCTAATTTCAGACCCCGTTAAATTTCACCCCGTTATTTCTATACACCATTATTTCTTATCCTGGCCTTACTTGGTCTTGCTCCAAACCCACTGGCCTTGTTCCAGTTCCCTTTTCCCAGTATACCATTATCTCTTCACTCCTCCTGGTACGGCTCCGAGTCTCCACTGATCTGTTACGACTTCATTTCTACGCTTCTCTTGGTCTAATTAAAAAATAATTGGTTAAACTGCATACTGCATTTGATACTTCCTTACAGGATATCAGTGCATCTGTACTCTTATCTAGCCTGACCGTTCATGCTTTGTGGCTTTCATTTTCAGTGTATTTGACTGATTGCATTCTTGATTGGTATTTTGATATTACCTTAGCGAATACACACAGCATATACTGTATTTCCTTATAATTTTCTTCCACAATTCTTTCAGTTAGTAAATCTGAACGAATCTCTCAACCAGTTCATCCAGGCACGAATCACTCTCAGCCGCACTGTGTGCATGCGTGAGTTGACGAAAAGCTGTTTTAACTAAAGATGTTCACAGATATATTTTATTTTCAAAATGAAAAAAAAAAATCTGTTTAAACAGGTCGGACAACGGAACCCCAACACTGTTTGATTCTACTGGTTGAATAAATACCAAATATTCTTTATATTATTTGTTTTAAGGAAATGTGGCTGAAGGGAACTTTATTGGCTACCCGATATATCACTGAATAATTTGGTAAGGAAGAGAAGTGGGAACGGGTGGGAAAAGAGGTTCTATTAGGGAGTCAATAAAACCAATTTATCATTTAATTTGCAGAAGGGATTAGGTGCAGAGTTCTGGCATTAGCGATCCTCTTTACGCTTTTTTGGAGAGGTACTGGGAATCAAACTGAAAAAGCGTTCTGATAATAGTCGGTTAATATTATAAAAGCACCAGAATTAGGTTAGACAATGCGATACAGCATTGTCTACTGGAACGTACGATACAACCCCAAAAGACAGCGAATTTACTAAACTAATTTATACTGATCTGTAGGCTAATTTACGTAATTTAGCCAAAAAGAGTCGGAAATAGTATTGAACGAATCGGGTAAAAAAAAAAACGAAACTTCTTACTGAACTGATTTAAAAGAACCGAATCATTTTAAAGAACCGTACTGCCAGTCATTAATTAAGTGGGTTTTTGAGTCTGGGCCTGTTTAAGGTTAGCCCTCTCGCCACCAACTCCCCTCATACGTGCCTTTCCAGAATCTCTTCGGGAAGTTGTCATCTGCAGCCATCGTTTTTGGACAGTGTTGTGTTCGTTATTGAAGTTTTTTTTATTCTCCCTCAACACGCTGACGTGGACTGCTGTCCAATCTTGAAAAACATTTTTTTTGAATGCATAACGAGGAGGAAGTTTTGTGACAAATATTTTACCATTTTTGAATTAATTTGTGTTTTCCCCCCAATTAATTTGTGTTTTCAGGGGTGACATCTCCAGTGACGAGTATATCTTCCTTACAGTGCTGTTTCAGTACCGATCAAGCTTGCCCGGTATTACCGACATTTGCTTTAAACGTTTATATAACTGATTAAAACTTAACCTTATTTTGTGTTAGAAGAAAGTACAGCCTCAGGTTAAAAACCTTAGTCAGACCTCCTGTGTCAGTAGAAAGTGAGTTCTACGGTTTTGCTGTACAATCTGGGGAGTGCTGTGGAGAACCTTCTGTTGCCTTCCAGTTCAAAGGTCTGAATGATGGATTTTCCTTACCATTTGCTGTAACAGAGAAAATAAAATGTAAGAATAAATGGAATCGGAATAATGCATGACCACCATGAGCTGAGATTAAATGTGATGTCTTGCAGGGATATGTTGCAGGCGTCTACAACATGCCTACGCTGTCAAGCCTTGTGTTAAAGGTCACAGATGAACGAAATACGGTGAGGGGAAGATTCTGCATTGTTACAGACATTTTCTGTTCTGCGCTGACATGCTGTTAAACTAAATTAAAAGACCAGCCTTTTATCTGATAGGGTTTCTGTCAGTTTTCCTTCTGCTACCTTTCTTTAGATGAATGTCAGCAGCTCGACAAGTTCACGATGACAGACCCCCTGGGAAGCATCTGCGCTGTTCAGACGGCCAGCATGAGGGGTCATCTGGTCATCTGGGCGCCTCATGTCTTGCTGTACTCTCCCAGCCATGGTAAAGCATGCGGTTGCATGCCCCTGGGCCAACACCACGAACACTAAGCTAGAGAGATCATAATGGGCATCCACTTACCAACCAATTGATATCGCAGATTTCTGTTTGACCATTAGCTGGTGGTTCTGATTTCAGCCTCGACCTTCATAATAATGGGGAAAAGATCATTTTTTCTCGTTGTGCATGTAATATAAGCAATTAGGGTTAAAGAGTAAATGGGAGATTTGGCGCACATGGCACAATTTCCTGAAGCAGGAATAGACCGAATCAATGCAGTAGTTTTTCTGGTTGTGTTACTTGCTTCTTGCATCGCCTCTGATCTGAAGGCATTGTGGTGGAGATTGTTCGACAGATGGGAATGGAGAACAGTTCTCTGCCATCCGGCGGTGATACCATCCTACAGGTGGCCACTGGGAGGATCTGGTCCTTAAGGGCGTGGCCTTCAACCAGACAGCCATCATCATGCAGAGGGAGCTTATCCGCATTGCCCCGACCGTCCCCTCATGCCCGGTCAGTGCAGTGGAGTCCTGCCCACTGTATTCCCTTTATCCCCTCCGACTTATTCGCAGAGGCAGTCAACGCAGAAAGTCAGAGATGCTTTATTTGCCCAAAATGTGTATTACTTGATTGCCAGGCATTTTTATATCCCAGGTGGACCAGCTGCACAGCACCTTCAATGGGAACTTGTTTTACATTGATATGGGGAGCTCCTTGCACCTGACTGCAGTCTACATCCCCTCCCCACAATGTACCTTCTTGTGTTAAGTTCTTACTGGTTGTCAGAAATATGTAGGGGAAGGGTCAGAGGTTCAGTTAGCCTTTTAGTTTCAGGGTTCACATAAACCCAGTGTAAACTGTTTTTTCTTTCTTTCTTTTAGTTCTATATTTTTTTTCCATTTTCAGGTGATTCCAAATTTCAAAATTTTGAGACGACATGCATAGAAAATGGCTTCACCCCCGATGGAAACAAGAAGTATCAGGTGGTCTGTGAACCCAGCAAAACATGTTTTCTCAATCAGATCTGGCGCCTGTGTCTGTTTGTTTGTTTTTTATCATTTGTTTTTATGTGTATTTGTTTCAAGAAATTATTCTGCAACAGCCGAAAGCTATGGGGTGAGGTGATGAACCTGCACGGCAACGGTGAGCAAAACAGTAGTGACCCTGCAAGGGTTTCTTCTCCCATCAACTTTTAGCTAATACACATTTTTTACAGCTGATGGTGCTGTTTCCAAGCTATTGTGAATATTCACCTTCTCTTTTTAGATTGCTCCAAGAAGCCTGTCCACGGTAGTTGGGGATTTGTTTAAACTTCATGAACTTTAAGCCCCGGGGGCTTAAACTTCATGAACTTCCGAGATGTCTACTCACATTTTAATGGTGCATTATATCGGACCAAAGATACTCTTCATGCCAACCCCTCTTTTATATTGCCAAACGTCACCTTTAACTTTTCTAAGTAAAAGGCTTTAACCCAGATCACAATATAATCATGGCCATTAATATGGAGTTGTCGCCCCCCCCCTTTAATGCTATAACAGCCTCCACTTTCCTGGTAAGGCCTTCCCCTAGATGTTGGAAACTGTTGCGAGGACTTACTCCAATCCAGCCACAAGAGCATTAGTGAGGTTGGGCACTGATCTTAGGCGATTATGCCCGGCTCACAGTCTGTGTTACAATTCATCCCAAAGGTGTTCAATGGGGTTGAGGTCAGGGCTCAGTGCAGGCCAGTCAAGTTCTTCCATACCGATCTTGACAAACCATTTTTGTATGGGGCATTTAGTTTGTTTTTTGTTTTTTTTTGTGCATGGGGGCATTGTCACTGAAACCATTTAAAAGGCCTTCCCCAAAGTGTTGCCCAAAGCACAGAATCGTCTAGAATATCATTGTATGCTGTAGCATTAAGATTTCCCTTCACTGGAACTACAGGGCCCAAAACCCTGATAGCCCCAGACCATTATTCCTCCTGCTCCAAACTTTAGGGTTGGCAGTATGCATTTGGGCAGGTAGCGTTCTCCTGGCATCGGTCAACGCTCCAGAGTCTAATGGCGGCAAGCTTTACACCACTCCAGTGGACGCTTGGCATTGCGCATGGTGATCTTTGGCTTGTGTGCGGCTGCTGTATTTAATGAAGTTCTGGTGCTGAAGTTGCTTGGCAGTGAGTGTTGTACCCTAGGACAGCCGGTTTTTACCCACTACGGGCTTCAGCACTCATTAGTCATGTTCTGTGAGCTTGAGCTGAGCTGTTGTTGCTCCTACACATTTCCACTTCACAATAACAGCACTTACAGTTGACCAGGGCAGCTCTGGCAGGGCATACATTTTATGAACTGACTTATTGAAAAACTGGTATCCTATAACGGTGCCACGTTGAAAGTCACTGACCTCTTCAGTATGGGACATTCTACTGCCAATGTTTGCCTGTGGAGTTTGCATGGCTGTGTAGTCGATTTTATACATCTGTCAGCCACAAGTGTAGCGGAATCCATTAATTTAAGGGGTGTCCACATGCTTTTGGCCATGTAGTGTATGTACATTGATTATAACCTGTTTTTGCCAAGTACTAAATTTGGATTTTGTGTCAAATTACTTAAAACAAATGTGGCAATGGTCAAAGGACTAACCCAAACAATATTTTGCTGCTTCCCAGCTTCCTAACGTAGGACTATTTAAAGTCACAATAATTTATTCCTGGTCACTTTTAGACAGTAAAAAAAACTAAGCTAAGTATCCTGGAAGCATGACAGGACTGTCTTCACTTTTATTTAGTTAGTTGGTCAGTTCCCATCCCAAGGCCTTTTAGTGAGCCTACTTCCATGGTGTTTATTAAGTGCTCTGCTGGCCCAGACTGTGCAGTCCCAGGTGCACTCACAAACGCCTGTTTTTTTTCTTGCCCATCAATCACTTCAGAAAGCTCACGTCATTATCGGATGCGAGCGATATAGTATATAGACCTGCTAGCTGAGTCATAAGACTCGTGCCTTCAATGCAACATCCCCCCATGTCTTCTCATCCAGAATTACAGGAGCTGCAGGGACGTTCACGGTCCCAAGCTGGAAGCCCCCTGGGTCCAGTATCAGGTTCTAAGACCAGGAGCAAGCAACCGGATCCGGTTTCCAAATCAGAATGGGATCTACATCTTCAAGGCCACCGTGGTGGATCCCAGCCACAGGTGAGGGCAGGAAAGAGATTTATGTGCAATTTATGTGCTTGTGTGTCTGGTTGTTAGTCTTTTTAACAGCAATTACAGCCAATTTTAAATCCCATAAAGTAATAAAATAATCCGCCTCGCAGAGATCGTAAGTGCACCAGTGAAGTGCCAAATGCAAACAATTTGCTGCTATAGGTAAACAAAAAGGTGTCTTATTCCACTGTGTTATCTCATGTCAAACACCAGCCACATTCAGATGGAAATGATTGACTTTGTTTGCCTTTGCTTGTAACAGTTCCTTACACCTGATTTTAGCTTTAGTCCTCCCCTTGACAGAAAGGGCCAGAGTTTGTCAATCGTATGACGGGATAAGTGCAGTTATGTGGTGCGGTGTTGGTGTTCAGGTCCACTGAGCACCGATGTTGTGCTTTTGTACAGCTACAGACCAGCGATGTGGTGTTACTCCGTTTTCTCCTCTCATCTACTGTGAACTGAGCACCACCTTCGCCTTGCACGTGCATGGGGCCCTGCCTAAGCTGCAGCTGGCCCTGAGGGTGGCACTGAACATCTTCCCGTTTGTCTTCATGGGGCTCTTGCTGGTGAGTTTCATCGTTACCAAGAAGAAGACGGAGGAGAGGCTGGTGGAACAGGAGCCCAGGGCCCAGGGGCGGACATGTCATCACAGCTTCCAGGTCCCATTTACAATCCATCACAGTCCCATGTACCATGATTTCTCACAACAATAAACATGTTTAAACAATAAGGTAAAGAGAGACTCATCTGTCATTGGTTGTTTATTGCACAGCCCGTGTTACCGAGAAGAGTGATAAAATTGACGTTTTATAAACATGGGTTTTATTCGCTGGGAATAAATAGTTCACCGATTCTTGACTTCAGTCCTATGTTCTGGTGGAAACTACTGATTTAAAACGTCATTTAAAATTGTGATATTGCCATTCCCTATAATTTATAGCATTGCAAACAGAACCAATTCTGTAGTTAACTTAATCTCAATCTTTATAGTGACATTTTCATATCCCGGAAACCTGTTAGAATTTACCAAGGACTATACAGTATACGCACCCTGTCTCACCTGAGTGTACGAAGGACATCAGATCAGGGATCTAGATCAGGTAAAAGCACCTTTATTTTCAAGGGTCAGTTCCTCTGCCCAGGTGATACTGAAAACATAATCAAGATTGAAAAGCCTGTCTTTGGTTTTTTTGCCATAATGTTTGTATAGTTACACATGAAATGGTTTCACCTTTTCACAGGTCGTCGCACCTAGGTTTGTTGATACCTGTGAAAACCCACGCATGCACGCAACCACAATCAAACGTAGGGGCCACTGTGCTGAAATGAACTCAGTCAGTTTTTGCAGTGAAGGACTTTCCCCGTCGTCATCAGTGATTCATGCCATCGCCATGTCAACACTGCTGCTGAGCTATTAAGAAAAATAACAGATAAAACAAATGCTTCACTTGCTTAGCACCGACGAGTGACACACACTTAAAGACAACAACATCAGTTTTATAATAAGGCAGATTATATTATAGATCTCCGTGCTGTGACCTGATGAATGCTTATAATTATACTCTTCACATTGTTAGATATTGGGATATTGGGGCAAAAAATGTTTTAGTCCCAACCGAAGAGGTAAATTAGGTTAGGGTTAGGATAAGGACATGAAGGCTACCTAGTGCAGTATGCCCTTGTGCTTTAAAAAAGTCTGCATATATATATATATATATATTATTTATTTATTTATTTTTTGCTTTGTGGGGGAAAGAAAGCCTTCCTTTTATAATCATTGCGAGCAAATGATAACAGCTAGCTAAACTGGTATGTATAATGTAAAACATTTACAGTGCATCTCGCATGCCACTGATAAAATAACACCCCCCCCCAATTCAACGCCTTTATAAGTTTGGTATCAGTATAATAAATCTGTTTAAAGAACTACACCAGGATTGTACACCACACATCTGTTCACGACAAAGTAATGGGACTACCCTCGATTGATTGGCTAATCTACTTATACGTGCGTAATTTGCTCCGTTATCGACTACCCCTGATGACTGATGAGCAGAGCAGTCTATATTTGTGTGTAACATTGGGTTTCTGAAACACTGTGTTGATGTGTAACCAGTGCTTGACGCAAATAGTTTAAATGTAATTACAGAAAAAAGATGTAATTGCTTGATGTTCTATAACCTGCATTATGAAACATTCATCAGTTTTTTTTAAAAGAGTGCCAAGTTGATTTGACATTCTGTTCCGTTCTGGAGTCACCGCCATCTAGTGTTTTTTCTTCGGTGGAGTTTCTGGTGTTCAAACGGTGGCACCACCATCACTACAGGGAGTGTACTCCAAGGAGCCTTTTTCCCTCGCCTCACAGAAAGTTTTCATCACTAGGGACATAGGAGAACCCCTTGAAGGCGTTGGAGCTGCTTGTGCCAAGGCAGGAACCGGGCTCTGGGGTGCGGCCCACGGACCCGGGTACGGTCTCCCTGGTGAACTCCGGGTCAATATGCTGCATGTCCGCTGGGCCTTTCTGGGTAAGAACCAAACAAAACATGGGATGGGCGTTGGGGTTAAATTACACGGAGGACCTCGTGGATATTGGACCAGTTGCCACCGCCATGCCCTCTGGGGTTCCAAATAAAATTTGGAATCAGCGTGTTTTTTTTTTTTTTTATATTGTTAGCCCCAATTTGGAATCCCCTATTTTACAAATGCATCTTGTTGTCACAAATCCTGCCGCCACACACAAGGAGGGTGTGGAAGTACGACTAGTCTCTTTTAATCCTCTTTTAGTCATCTTTGAGCCACTCTCTACTTTGACAGTCTGCAGGCTTCACAACCCACATGAGAGTTTCTCAAAGATACTACAAGTCCGGGAAGCCAGTAGGAGAAACTCCCGGCAAATTAAATTCTGAGTCAGGAGATAACTCACCACTTTTGGGTTAAATGGTGGAGTGATTCTCTTGTGGTACAAATCATCCCAGTTTACAGGAGAGAAGAACACATGGTTTTTGACCTCCAGCTGAAAAACATGAATTGACCGTTTTGAATTTTTTTTCAAAATGTCCATCAGATTGAGATGGGTTACCATCAATGTCTGATCAACACTCGCTTGTGGTGGTCACTCACAAAGTCCGCAATGGCACCCAGCCGGTGCTCCTGGACCTTCTGCAGCAGGCCCCGGAGAACACCGCAAGTCGCATCGGTCTTCCCCGCAGGCAAGTGCAGGGGCTTGTGCAGGATCCCGTCGTACATCTCCGACACGTCCCGGCTGTAGAAGGGGGGCTGGGGGCATTTGTTTTCGTCAGTGCTGGAGAGAACCGGCACTCCTAGGTTTATTTATTCATGCGTTCATCCGAAGCTGCTGATCATCATGCCATTACACATTTTAGCGGAAATCGACAAAAAAAGACAAAGTATAGACCTGATCAAAAGCTAACACGAAGCCCTCGTCTTAACGCTGAAATATGCAGAATAACCATAAGATGCACAATGAGGCTTTTCATTTGTCCCCTTACATAATTTTGGGTGGTAAATGAATACCATTCCTCTTATGTTTTTTTTGTATTGGCAGGTTTCTCATTTTTCTATAAATAACTGCCGGAACAACCCGAGTAGGTGGGTATAGCCACCTATACCCATCACCATCTCCCTCCAACTGAGCCGCACCATGAAAACCTTACCAGGCCATACAGCATCTCATAAAGCACCGCTCCCAGGCACCACCAGTCCACCATGCGGTCATAGGGCTGTTTCCTGAGCACTTCAGGTGCCAGGTACTGCCAGGATGGAGAAAAGAAAGCTGGTCAACGTGTGTAGAAATTAGAATAGCTGGACCAAGGAGGTCTCATCCTATGGTGCCCACCTCTGGGGTTCCACAGAAAGTTGAGGTGGTGAACTCTGGATCCACTCCCTCTTTGCAAAGGCCAAAGTCTGTCAGTACGACATGACCCTAAAACGAACAAAAATAGTGGGACAAAGAACTTTATTGAGATGGTCACAACCCACACTGCTGAATTTTGGAATGGCTGACCAAAAGGTAGGTTCTCTGAGATGTCGAGTGTTGTCTGTTTGACACAGACAGGATGGACTCTGTACCTCCGAGTCCAGAAGAATGTTCTCTGGCTTCAGATCTCTGGAGAAAGGGGAAGCGAGAGTAAATGGTGAGTGGGATACAGGCAAACAGACCGGTAAGGCCGACCAGTTTTGCCACGGAGACAGCGTCACTGACCTGTAAATGATGTTGAGCGAGTGAAGGTAGCCGATGGCACTGGCCACTTCTGCGGCATAGAAGCGAGCCCGAGATTCAGAGAAGCATCGCTCTCTCTGCAGGTGGAAGAATAACTGGGCCGACCAGGGAGAGAAGAGAGAGGCCTGAAGATATTCACCTACGTTCAAATTGTTCCCCATCCATGGCCAACTCTATCCCTCACTCCCCTCAGCCAGGACAAGCACCAAGCCACAACCACCCCCAACCCCCACCTGTCCCTGCCCCTGCCCCTGACATTACCTCCCCTCCATTGACGTAATCCAGGACAAAATATAGCTTCTCTGGTGTCTGGAAGGAGTAGTGAAGCCCCACAAGGAAGGGGTGCTTAAGGCTTTTGAGCAGCACGTTCCTCTCCACCATTATGTTCATTTGCTGTGAGGGAGGCAAAAAAATCTGCAATTGTCTTGCTCTGACAACAGATGGGAACATGACAGGGAGTCATCACCACACGGTGCGAGAAACAATGATGCTGTTTTGGAAAGACAATGAGCACTTCTCCCCTCCAAGCTCCTATTTTCTATTTGCTCTCTTTTTGTTAGAGAAATTGAATGACTTGCATTGCCCAGCAGGAAATCTCAGTTCTGGGACAAGATAAGAGAGGAGAAAGTTCCTGAACGTGTTTTTAAATGAGTTTGGCAACACATCACAGCTTTATAAAGAGATCAAAGTATTCCTGAACATTGCCTAATAAAAGAAACATTGAGCTACAAAACAAAGTAGACAAAAAAAATAAAGCTTTGTAATAGCTGCTTGAGACCAAAAACATGTACTGAATTTACAGTCTTTAAAAAAGTTAAACTAACCTCTTTTCTCTTCAGTATAAATTTCTTCTGCAAGACTTTCACTGCGTAAAATTTGCTATCCGATTTGAGTTTGGCCAGCAGCACCTGAGATGTGAGAAAAGGTTTTTCAGACTGGCATTTTCAAGAATTCTATCCAAAATTACCACAATCTACTCCACACTGTGTTTAGCTACTGCACATCACTTAATACAATAGTCTTAAAACATAATGGTCTATATTAATAGTATATTTATGTTCCATTATGTAAAAATCCTTTTTGCCCTAGGCCATCCTTATCAGTGTTAAATTGTGACATTATACAGCCCCTCACTTAGATAAAGGCAACATAGACTCATACCTTCCCAAAGGTTCCTTTTCCAATCACAGCCAAGAAGTCAAAGTCTGTAGGTTTGGCACTAGAAGGGAAAAAGAAAAAGGAAAAAAAAAAAAACTTGACCAAAGGTTTTTCCCTCATTGATAGCCCTGAATTGCCATTTGCCACACTGCTGACTGGATCAGTCTGAGTGGGTCTTAGGGGACAGGCAGAGGTGTGGAAACCTACAGCAGATGACAGCAGAGAAATCCTCACAAAGGAACACAGAGTTCTAGGAACAGTATAGTAGTGGTACCCCTTTCAGAAATGTTGGAAAGAAACTCAAATAGTGTTTTATTTACACTGAAGAATTTTCCCTTTTGTTCCGCTTTTGTTGGGAAATCATGACATGCAACTTTTTAAACTTGAGAAATTTCTGTTCGGTGGCCCAGTCCCTTTTCAGAGGACATTTACAAATTCCAGGCACATCTTGCACAAATCTGATTAATTGGCACAAGTACTTTTGTTCCTCTGAAGGCTGCAATATGTAACCTCCACCTTCATGTTAAAGGTAAATAAAGAATTAGAACGAAGCCTGTTTAAATGGACATGAACTGAATCGGCCGCATTCCTCAACAGAACATAACCTCTCGGGACATCACAGTTCAACATGCCATTCAGTCGTCTTTCTCGGACACTCACTGCGGGTTTGCCGAAGGTCCCAGGTTGACGTCGCTGGAGGCAGTTGGTCGGAGCTGAGAGAAAAACGCACACAATAAGTGACACTTAGTAAAGCAGGGTGGGCAGTAAACATCATAGCACATTCGAGGACATCCGAGCTGTGCAACAGCTGCCAAGTTTGACCAATCTCTGTATTGCCTGAATGGGCCCATAACATTCTCCATAAAAACCCTTCCAGAGAACATAAATATTAGTCTCCAAAAGAGCATATATTGGCTACATTAGCACTCAGACACAGAGTTTCTGTCAATGGAAATAATTGTATTGGTTGACGTTCCTGGTTAATATATATTTTTTAACTCCTTAATAGATTTGACAATCAGAGCTGCCACCTCAGAAGTATCTCACATGTTGTCAAGTCTGTCAGTATTTCACTAAACCAAATTACAAAATAAATGAATACATAAAATGAACTTGCCTGATTACAATGAGCCATGGTTTTGGTCCATTCCATTCACCGGAGAGAGAAAGAGAGAGACGCCTCAGGATCTTTTTGAAATAAAAAGGTTTGGTCTCAGTGTATAAGTTTTCCAATGATCCTACCTATATGGGAAGCTACCTGCAGAAGGTTTGACCTTGCTCAGATGACCCCCTCAAACCTGTTGTACTGGTTTATGAGGCGGAAACAAATACACTGGAAACATTTTGAAACCTTAAGCTTGTCAGACTATCAAGTGAGTTTGTTTGAATGGACAAATAAACGAAGAAAAGCTTCTGTATGTCAAGGAATCAAAACTATCAATTAATGTAGGAACTGATACAACAATTTGCACATTATGTTATACATCATTGCCATTTGATAGACTACAGTTTTGTATAGCATACCTATCAGAAAATATTTTTATGTTTGTGTAACATAAAATATGTTTGTTTAAGTCGTAAACCCCTTGTTAATGTAACCATTTGTGTAAAAATATTTAGGATTAATAATCAAAACAATGCCACACCAGCGTTGTCTGCTTTTTCTTTAGACATAATCCTTGGGCATCTTTCCACACTGTGATCACAGCATAAACACGGCTAAAACAGCCAAGTAGCACAGGAACACGTCGACCTGCACAGACCTTGCTGCAGGCATCCAGCACAAGATAAAATGTGCTTTCTGATATAAAGGACGTCGGACATCAGTCAGAAAAGATGGGGACCATGAGAGTGTAAACAAACACTATAGTCCCATTAAAAACAACAATTTCAATAATTAGCATGCACTCATTTTTGCTTTGCCATCTCAACTAAAACAAAATGAAATCCCTTTAAAAACAGATTGTTGTCTCTTCTGTACAAAACCTGCATGGTGTAATTTTCTGTCTATCATTATTACCCTCCTTTCTCACTAGCAGTGGTTTGCTTTTCAGGTAACCAATAAACTGGAAACACCTGGAGCGGGACATTTAAAGGACATCTGTTCGTTCAGAGCCCCCATGCCCAAAAGCTAAACTCCCAGTTACCAAAAAGAAGGGAAAAAAGCAGCACCTGTTCCTCCAAATTCTGTATTGTGGTACGTCCAAGAAGTATTTTGTGAACTAAGTTTTTAGCGGCGGTAACATTTTCCATTTTACCCTTTTTAAATATATCAACACTATTATTATTAAATACAAAAACCTTTTTTTTAATGGAATTTCTCCACTATCCATCAAAAACTAACTTACTTATCACTTCTTAGGGGTGACCCAGACGTTCTGTGTAGGCTTAAACCCTGTGCTTTAGTTTAAAAGCTATGGCAACATTTACATGATACTACAAACTTCCACGGCTGTCGGTAAAACAAGCTCCATTTAATTCCAAGACCGGACATGTCGGCTTCCGCATATTGCACCAAAAATAATGCCTTTGTAACCATATTATTGGTCATTTTGCTTTCCCCAAGAGGAGGGAAACTCCCAAGACTACCTCAGTCAGCAATCAGGATGAGCATATTTCTAACAACAACTCGCTCTCCCCTTTTCGCTTGGTTATGAAACAGCCGCAATCGGTCGTTCGGTTCAGTCGGATGTGTTTGTGTCTAGAACATCTGTTGACTGTTATTTCAATTGATGTTGTTATACGTGGTCAGAATGACACAAAAGCACTAACTCCAGGTGGCCAAGAGAACAGTTAGCTCAGTCAGAGTATTAAAATGAAACTTTGGTGATGTGAAAGATTGCTTGTTGTCCACATGACTTCAATGCATATAAATCAATGCATATAAAATTTTTTTTTAAGAGAAATCATCCAATCTGAAACCATCGACAACTGCCCAGAAATACTACCAAAATATTTCCTCGTTGGTTTATAAAATAAAAAAAACCTACCTCAACAAAACTTAGAGTGAAGTAAACCCTACAGTCTGAAACGTTTAGGCCTCAAGACAGTCAAATCAACAACTACTCTGAGACACTCTTTTGTCAACCAGAAAACTTTGTCAGCGGGAATGAAAAGTTTCAATGGGGAGGAGATAAGGATTTATAGACATGTTCCTTATCTTTGGTGTTAAATGCTTGCTTAAATATTAAGGCATGAAACTAAACAGGACCTACAAATGTCTTCACAGAGAGCCTCTAAACACAGGAAAAGGAAGCAGTGTTCATTCATAGATCTATTTTTGGCAGAGTGTAAAAAAACTTGGGAAAAAAGGGTACAAAAAGACGGCCAGTAATACAACAAAGGACCAGCTGTAGACACTGAAACCTTACTGGTAATCAATAAATGTTGAAACTATCATGAGGGAATGGACTACTGCAGACCTGCTTTTGGACTACACTGTGTTTCGGTATTTAAAAACATTTTAAAGATAGAATCCACATAGTCAAAAACATGAATATACAAAGAAAGGCCAAAAGATCACTGATTTATAATTATAAGATCATAATAATTAGATCTAATGACCCCTACAAGTCTACCCTATCAGAAATACCATTGTATAAAAAACAACAAAAGACCTGTGTATGGTTTGAATTCTATGTAGGATCAGAGAAAGCAAATATAACTAAATAAAATTACTCATATGGGTTCGGTGAAAGAAGGACTAACGAGTATGGGGAGGAACTAGGCAGAAATTAAAAATGACAAAGGTGTTTGAAAATAGCTAGCAGTCAATAGTCAACAGCATAATTTAACATCTTGCAGATTTCCGATTTTACAGTTTTAGAAAGCTACCTAAACAAATCTGTATTAGCCATTGGAGAGAAATAACCTCGGTAATATGCTACAGACACACATTTGTTTTTAAAACGATAAACTTTCAACATCCAATAAGTGCCTAAATAACACTAAATAATTTTAACAAGCTTCAGCGGTTTAGATTAAACACAATTCTGCAAAACGCAGCTACATTAATATGCGCAGTTAAATTAATTATTAATACTATTAATAATAATGTACTTACAACTTTCAGATATCACCACTGTGAACGAAGTCCGGAATCGTACTGTCCTCGGTACCGAGTTGATCCAATAGCCTACTGCTGACAGTTTTGCTGGTGTAACCTGACAGAATGTCGGCGTTCCGCGTCATTTAACACTGAAGTGCTTTGCGAAGGTCAACCGCTTCAGAAACTGATAGCTTTGCTTTCTGACGATAGATGAATCATTAGCCGACAGGAGCGGAAAGGAAAGGCCGAGCAGTGCATGCGTGTACTCAGTACTAGTTATTAAAGGCGTACTTTGATAAAGTTGTTCTAACGATTTTCTAGTTTTAAATGAGTGCCATAATCAGTTGAACATCCGATGATTTAGAAACATCGAAATACAAAACTCGAGTTTGCCACAAATTAAATAATGATACCGAACGGAATTGCTTTCGTGTTACAATAACAAGTAGCCCATCTTAAATGTAAATCAGTTCATATATTTAAAAGTTGTTCTATAATTCTGATGCGCTGTCTTCAACCGTAGCCTACTTTACAATCTTAGCCCTAGTGTTGAATCCACTCGGACTCCTTTTTTAGGACTTTTACTTATAGGTTTTATTTTTTTCACCACGCATTGTGGCATAAACAAGCTAAATAACATAGACATGTTTTAACCGCCTACAAAAACGTATGACAAACGATTCAGTGAAGTAAATTCTCAAGCCAAATATCAAACTTTATACCAATTTCTGTTAATGAAAATTAATTTAGACACAACCCTAACTCAGGTGTGTGTCCATGGCAAATGTAGCAATATTACCAATGTCATTAAAGGGACAGGATATTTTAGCAAAGTCGGAAAATGACGCAATACTCACGTATCTCATTCGAACCACCAACAGAGGCGTCCTCTCGCACTACGGTATGATTGATTGACATACACCATGCACGCAGTATTAAAGGTAGTCTACATCACCCGCATTCCGACTGTTAATATACCTCGCTTACCGAGATATTAATGTGCATGTAAAGGAATGCATCAGCTGCGTTGAACTTTGTAGCGTGTATTTAAATGCACATCATAATTCAGCAGAAACCAAAGAGTTTGAACAGAACATTTATTGGCTTGGATGGGTTGAAGGGCCATTTTGACCCAAGAGTTATTCATCTCAGCACTGCAATCTGGGCCCAACAGAGAGAGAGAGACAAAGATAGGAAAAGAAAGATAGTTGTTCTCAATTTGAATACTGATTATGTAAACCTTTTCTCAGAGAAGTTTTTTTTTAAATTAATCAGCCCTAAAACACCTGGCAATAGGTGGGGTGAAGGTTATAACACCAAACATAAAAGCAGTGTGACACAGGTTAAAATCCCAAGCCTTACACTGCCATTCCCTTAAATAAAGTACTCAATCTGAACTAATTCAATAATTGCTTTTGGCTGTAAAAAATCTGGAGACTTTTTGAGCAAGGCTAAACCAATAAACAAAAAACCTGTTGTATAATAGTCAAATTCGAGCAGTCCTAGAAGCCCTTGTAGGCTGAAGAGTGAGTTTCTACCAGGTCTTGATGGAAGGCGCTTAAAGCAGGGCTGTATGAGCCAGTATCTGAAGGCTCTTGTTCTACCTCTCCTCAACAGTTTAATTGGAATCATTACTTCAATTACAATCTCTCCTGGTGTTTCCATGTGCAAATCTGTCACGACCTGAGCTGTAACACAAAAACTGGCAGACCTAACAGTCTGCAAAGACTAAAGCTTGATACTCCAACCCTGGAGTGAGAGGAGAATGTTAGAACCCAGGACTACAGCATTTATTCTGAGAAGAACACTACAGGGTTTCAGTGTTTTCTGAAAATCAGACCTGTAAAACATCCACAGTTTGTTGTGTTTGTTTAATGTTTTCATACAGGAAGGTCTCTTGTTGTTCCTGTAGCCCGGCTCAGTGCTGTTATGGTGGTACAGAAGTGTCAAGGTAAGCTGAGGGGGAGAGGAAAGAAAAACTTTGTTTCGCAGCGCCAGCAGGAAAAATGCCCAACAAATACCTTGCAGCACCTTCACCTGCACTCTCTCTTTCTCTGATGGGCGCGGAACGGAACACACCAAACACATAGAAGGGGGGGGAGATGAGGTGACTGGGTGGATTGGCACATTTGGAGCCACCGGGTCTCAGGTCATGTCAATTGAGGCCCTCGTCGGTGCTCTTGAACATGAGGATGGCGTTGAAGATCTTGAGGGCGGGGCCAAGTTTGATGCTCATGATCTTGACGATGTCGGCCTGAGTCAGCAGCAGGAAGGCCTCGCCATCAATCATCTGTGGAGACATGACCCCCCCGAACCCCCACTCAACATAATTTTGGGGCATGTAAACACTAAAGGAGGGCTGGGTGCACATTCAAGTAAGAAACACGCAGATGGTAGGGAATGAGTAGTGTAACATCGGTTTAAGACAACCAGATCTTTTCTGTCTCCACCAGGCACAGATCAATCCACAGCTACGGTGTTACTGGGAATGTCAATGGATTGATGTGCTTCTATGTTAAGGAGGACTAGCAGGATTTCTGGATATTGGATATAGTATCTCTATATTCACTTTGAAGTTTTGTTAACTGCATTTTGGATTAATTAGTGAGGGATAGCTTTGTATACTTGGCTTACTTGTGGTTTAACTTTCCTATGATGTCAGATTTGATCTTGGCTTGACTTGTGAATTGCCCTAGGCGTCAACTAATAATTTAATATGATAATAATATGCCAACAGAAACGCAATTCGAGCACCAACGAGAATGTTATGTTGTGCTGTTGTGACCGTTTGAATCCAGCAGTCACTCACCTCATCCCTGAAGAGACGAGCCTGGTCTTCACAGCCAGTCAGATTCTGGACAAAACTGAAGACCTGTGTACATACCAGGACACAGGGTTAAAATACAGGGTTTACACACATCACCTCAGTGACCTAAGGTCAGTGTCCATGTGCTCTGAGGCAAGAGGAGGACAGTTCACTTCCTGGACACAGGGAGTGTCTGAGTTTAATGATAAATCCAATTCTCTTGGGGATTGATGCCACCATCCCCCAAGCCTGTGCACCGCATTATCACATTGTTTCACACTTGCTGTTTGCTTAGTAGCATTTTTATCCCCATTCACCTTGATTCTGGAGGCCAGTTTCATATTTCACCGCTCCACAATGCTGCCCTGAACACTGTTCAACACACTGACCCCTCCGTAACACTGACCACAGCTCCACACTGGCCACTCCTCAACACGTACCACTCCTCTACACTGACCACAGCTCCACAATGACAACTCCTCAACCCTGACCACTCCTCTACACTGACCGCAGCTCCACACTGAACACTCGTCCTCACTGACAGCAGCTCCACAGTGTGATGAGGTTCTCACCTCCTCCACGGTCCAAGTGGCCACCTTGCTGGCGTGGATCCCAGCTACGCCAGGCAGCAGTTTGCAGTGCTGCTCCCAGCAGAGGGACAGGGCACGGTCAGGGTGGGCAGACAATGCTGACATGAACAAGGACGGGTAAACCCCCTCTGCGGTCATACCTGAAACAGAGCCACAGACACACCTGACACACAGAGACCGGACTGAATACAGTCCTGCCTGGGTGTGAGACAGTGGTGTGTGCGGAAAGCATGTGTTAACGCCTGGACGCTTACTCTGGTATGTTCTCTGCTGGCTCTTCCTGTATTTAGGTGGACGTCCAATTCTGGGGACAGTAAAAGAGGCAAAGCCAGACACTGGGTCAAAAAAGAAGCAAAAAGCAAAAACAATTTACAGTAGGAAAATGCATAAAACTACTTGAATTCCTCTGTGCGTTTTTTCAGCCCAACGGCTGCAGTCACCTGCCATGGTAGCGAGACTTCTTGCTGCGCTGGCCAAACACCAGCAGGTGGCGCTTGGCACCAGGTCCCTCTATTTCCGACAGCTCAGTTTTCAGCCGGCCTTGGTTCCGCTCAGCAAGCGGGCAGCCCGAGAGGCAGTGGTGGGCTGTGAATCGGCCGGTCACGTGACCTGAGCCATCGCAGCCTGGAGTGGGACACTTCCTGTTGTTTGAAATTAAAGACAAACCAAATTGTAATAAACTTGCATTATATTAAGCTTATACATGTCATGGTTTTCACTGCCAAACATACTTACAATTGGCTAGTGGACAGTTAGAACAATGTAACGGTAAAAGTGATCAGTTATAACAGCGAAACAAGATCAATTGCACAGTTCTAGAACCTAGTTCTAAAAACCTAAAGCCCGGGAAAGACCGCACTTATTAATTTTGTAAACAAAATGCTCAGCAACTGGTCTTAAACTGGAGTCTTCGGCAAATGAAACTGCATACCCTGCATAAATCAGGCCACAAACATCTGCTTCACACAAAATGCAAATGAGGAAAAACAGGGTTGAGAACATAGGTTGTAGGTCATTGTGCCCATAACCCTTCACAGGCTAAACCATGACAGTATACTGTGGCCACCTAGTGGTTGAAGAAAGTGGGTGCAGCACTCACCTGTGATGGAAGCTGTACTTGGTGTTTCTGGAATGAGTGATGCCTTTACAGGGCAGGGAGGAGAAACTGGTCTGTGCAGATACTGGAGGCTCTGACAACATTGAAAACCCAATAAACACACAGAAGCACAAAATAAGAAATCGTTTAGAAAAAACATTAACTGAGAAAACAACACCCTGTTCTCAAGGTTCCAATTTCACGCCAAATCATGCCAAAAAATACTTTAGCTTTCAAGCTGCCAACTGCTTCACAGCGTAAGATCCTGTTTCACTGGTGTAACGATTTAGCAAACACCAACGCAGCACTCTCTGGATATGTGTTCGTTTAGCACGCCCAGCAGGGATGCTATTGCAAGACGGGGCGGGGTTTGGGACAGGGCTGGGGGCATTACCAGGCGGCTGGGCAGAGGGCTCATGGGCCGGGGGCTTTAGTGGGTGCCCAGTACTCTCGCACCAGCCTGCTGGGTGGATGTCCGGGTGATCAGTATCCATCCACTCGTCATACACGTGGCTCCAGCCGTCAAAGTGAATCTGGGAAAATTCCATCGTCAGTGCACGACATGCTGGTTAAAAAAGCCATAGATTAGAGCATGCTACATTGGCATCAACTTCCTTAGATTATAGCATGCCATGCTATCTTAAACTTCCATAGATTAGAGCATGCTACCCTGGTTTAACCCGACATAGATTATAGCACGCTACGCTGGTTTAAATTGGGATAGATTAGAGCACGCTACGCTAGTTTAAACTGCCATAGGTTAGAGCACAATACACAGGTTTAAAAAGCCATCGATTAGAGCATGCTACACTAGTTTAAAGTTTCGTCAATCAGAGCGCACTACACTGGTTTAAAAAGCCATTAATTATATCACGTTACACTGGTTTAAATGTGTGCTACATTGGTGTGAAATGCCATCTATTAGTGTATGCTACATTGGTGTAAAATGGCATTATTAGTGTGTGCTACATTGGTGTAAAATGCCATCTATTAGTGTGTGCTACATCGGTGTAAAATGCCATCTATTAGTGTGTGCTACATTGGAGTAAAATGCCATCTATTAGTGTGTGCTACATTGGTGTAAAATGGCATTATTAGTGTGTGCTACATTGGTGTAAAATGCCATCTATTAGTGTGTGCTACATCGGTGTAAAATGCCATCTATTAGTGTGTGCTACATTGGTGTAAAATGCCATCAATTAGTGTGTGCTACGTTGGTGTAAAATGCCATAGACTAGCATGTGCCACACTAGTTAAAAACTGTGCTTCGGCTGCCCACCTTAATCCTGTGTGTGTCAACGTCTTCCACAGTGGCTACGCGGATCAGGGCAGGGCTACGCTTGTCCACCGCTTCCAGCTTCAACTGGGCTTGGAAGCCATGCGGCGGCCGCTGGAGAGGGGGGCGAGAAATGTATTATTAGGTCATTCTGGTGAGGGATTCTGGTGGCAAGCAGTACTTCTTCAGTTCAGCTCATATCACCTATCAGCTCATCTAATTTCAGTACTCTCCAGGGAGGTGAACCTGCAGACAGGTCTGGCTCTTGGACCACAGGAATGCCCGATAACCCCAGAACGCACCGTTTTAAAGGCCTCTGCAGCCACGGCTGTGGAGCCTGTTTCCTCCAGGTATCTCTCCCAGGAGAACCGGTCCGGGTCTGGGTAATCTGTGAACGGGAGAGATAAAGTGACACTCTGCCCACCTGACCTGCCTAGACATGGCTCGCTTGAGTGGATGGACCAACTGCGGGTCACCTTGTGGCGGAGTGAGGGGGAGGCCTCTCTCCTGGCACCAGCCAATCGGGTGGATGTAGGGGCTGCTGGCATCACACCTGTGGTGAGAGGGGATGAAGGGAGGGTGTGTCATATTCCTGCCAGTCAAATTATTTAGAAGCCACATTTATTCGATGGGCTTAAAAACAAAGAACAAATACTGAAGTAAAACTGAAGTTAACTGAATACTGAATAAATGTCTGAAATGGCACACCCTTAGTATTTTCTATATGTAAAACTATTCTTACAGCAGATTTACCATTTCGTAAAATTCTGAATACAGCATTTTTGCAACCCAAGGGCTGAACATCAGTATTATGTAGCTATATGCTCTAGCAGCAGCATTAAATAAAATGCTGACAGAAACTTGGATTCTGAAAGAAGCTGAATTTAATCAGTGCTGCCCCAGGTATTTTCTGCATTTAGGGCAGGGATGCCAGCTTATTTTTCCCCAGGGTCAAAACTAAGCAGATGTTTCAACAGGAGTAGTATCTATTTGCTCTGCTTGTAGCAATGACTATGACATGTAATGCTGAAACCAACTCTAACCTAACCTATATCTGGCTTTCCTCGTCAGTAACCATAACCTTTACCCAAAATTAATCAGACAAATCATCACATATCTACCCTCATAACAACTGTCATGTTCACTATTCCATTCAACAATCAAGTTAGGTGAGAAATATACTTGAGATACTTTGAGAGATTTTTTTCAGTGGAACGCTCTTTTTGGTAAAACATTAGGCAAATTTGTTAGGAACATCTGTGGCGGGTGTTAATTTCATCCCCTGGGTGAAGGAAAATAGGCAAACACTCTTCCGCGTTATCGGGTCAGGATGAGACTGAACTCACAACACAATATGAATTTCACAGATTCGTACAGTCAGCACATGGGGTTCAGTTGTTATCCGTGGGTGGTGTACGAGGTTTGAGTACCAGTCACGCAGGTAACCGAGGTTCCACGCACCAGTAATCATACGTGTCGTCCCAGTTGTCAAAGTGCACAAGGAAACGATTGTCCACCACGTCCGTCACCGTGGCAACGCAGATAAGGGAGGGATTCATGCGATCCACAGCCTCCAGTTTCATCCCCACGTCGAAACTACACGACACGTCCATCTGAAAGCGGAGAGATGAAACCAGGGTGAGGGCTCTGTCAGTCTTTCACAGAAAAGTGCATTCCATGCCAAATTCTCAGAGTCTCAGACCCCAAGGGGCAAATAAGCACCTGGCCAGGGCTGACGAATAGCTCCTTAGGGGCAACCTGTGCTTTTGAGAGCTTTAAGTAGCTGGACCAGGAGAACTCCTCCTCCTTGCACCCTGTGGAATGGAAAAAAGACACGTGGTGAACGTCTGGCTAGATTTCTACCTCAAGAAAAAAATTATCTTCCCCAGTTTCACCTCTTTTCTAAGACCTCTGCAACCTCTGACCTTTGGGCGTGTAGAGCTTGTGCCCCGTCCTCTCGCACCAGCCAGCTGGGTGGATGTCAGGACAGTTGGCGTTGACCCAGAAGTCATGGCAATCCGAGTAGCCATCGAAGTGAAGGCGCATCCTATAGCCGCACACCTGCGGAGGGGAGTAGAGAATGGAGGTCTGCTCTCTTCCCTAAGACCTGAAGCCACACTTCAGGATCACCGGCTTCACAATTTGAATGGTGCATCAGATCGGAGATGACAGGTGTCAAAGCACAGCCCCACGCATAGGCACTCACTCACAAACACATAGTCACACACAACATTGACGTGCGTGGGTGGCGTTGGCCAAAAGGCAGTAGCACCGCTATCCGCTTACCTCAGCCACGGTCAGGACGAAGTACATGGAAGGGTGCTGGGGATCGATACCTTCCAGTTTCATGCCCTGCCGAAAGCCGTTCTTGGACTGCGGGACCCTCTGTGACTGAAACACAACAGGGTGCCGAGACTGTTCCTGGGGTGTTGTGGTCACTGTTCAGGCCCACCAAGGCCAGCGGATGCACCCACCCAGGATTCCACACATGCAGCACAGCTCTGCTCGATCTGAGGACGTCACGCACTCTCAATACCTTTTTTTGTCTTTGCCAGGTCGTGTTTTTAAACCTTTAACTGTGAAAAATCACATTATTTCTGTGCTATAAACTGAATAACAGCGTTTTTTGTGTGACGCGTTGAACTTAGCGGCGGAACTAGTCTAGCCTGCGTACCGTACCTCCTGAAAGAGTTTGGGCGGAGCTGCCACAGCCCTCTGCTCCTCCAGATACTGAGGCCATAACCACAGCTCCTTCTTAACGTCCACAGCGCCTGGAAGGTAGAGCATGTGACAGCCCACATTTTAACTGTCCCAATGACAACCAGAAGGAGGTTGTTTGTTCCAGCGTCGGGGGTGGTCGATCCAAGCCTGGCCGACACATACCTCCTGCTCTGTTCTGTCTGCTTTCTCCTGCTGGACCACATGACTTCAGGTCCTCAGTTTTCTCCTCCTTGGTGGGGAAAGGTTTGAAAATAAATCTATAAATAGCTATCTACACAGAAAAAGAATCAGCGATTTCACAAATGAACAGCAAATAATTAGCAAAACATATGAAAGAAGACCTATATGGGGATAAGGCAACAGATACAGGAAGACACAGACTGTGGAAACAATTTTGGGGAGAAAATAATAAATATGTAGTGTGTACTACACTTGTACCAGCATCATATGGAGTGAAAACCGTATTACTTACGTTCATATTCAGGTTAGCATGGGGTAACCTCACAAGCCTGACCTACCACGGCCTCCATTTCGGACTCCTCCTCCGACGGGCTCAGGTAGTCCTTCCTCTTTCTCTTCTTCATCGGCTTCAGCAGCTCTGGATCTAGAACAGGAAGCTGGCCACCCAAGGCCTGCTCTCCAGTCTCGGGTCTTACAAAAACAACAACACCGACCTTATCAGTGTGAGCCTGTAGGGTCATGCGGTAAAGACAGGGAAAGAATATCTGACCCTACATGCCGTGAGAGAGGTCACTGCAACCTAGAGGTCACAACTTGATGATCGGCTCCTTCGACGGCCGTGGCTTACTTGAGGATTGTCTCTCTGCGCAGCTCTTCATGATAGTGCTTTTTCGCCATTGGCTCATAACTCTCACAGCGGCCTGGACCCTCCTGTGACTCAGGCTCCTTCTTGATTGGCCGTTCCAGTTCACCTGTACCACCACTCACAGGAACGAGTGGCGTACTATCTGCCAAGGGGGGGATTTTTTAATACACAGTTTATTATTTTCCTGATCATTTCTATAATTTCATTTTGTCCAAAATATAAAACATTTGCAAACATCATGCAAATAACCAACCAATTCTAGGGCACTGCAAAGAGTTGCTTTGTTTAAAAATAAGTCAAAAGCCAAGAAAAGTGTCAGATATGACATTGGCATTTTTTTGTTGCAAACATCTATTTTCTGAAACCGTGCGTCCAGTACAGGGTTGCAGGGTGCTGGAGCCTAATCAAGCAGGCAGGGAACACCCAGGACAGTGCGCACCCATCACAAGATGCACATACGCAATTTCACAGTCACCATTGTATTTAAGTCATTGCACAATGGGAGGAAACCCACTCAAACATGGGGAGAACCTGCAAACTCCGTGTCCCGAGCCGGATACGAACCCAGGACCCGAGAGCTGTGAGGCACCAACTATAAGCACCACCCGGAATAAATTTGCAGTTAATAAGTTACATTGTATTTTTTTAGCGTTATCTGAAACTGGACCGAAACACGCAAGGCATTCTGTTTTTTCCTCACCTCTATTCTGGTTCCCCATAACAGGAGAAATCTGAATTTGTTCGTACACACACGGTTTGGCCATTTGCATGGCAGACTTCTTTTCCGCGTGCTCTTTACCAGCAGGCCCCTCTGTGGCAGTGGCATCAACGCAGGCCACCTTCCCGTCACTCACCACCTCCAGTGTGCCGCAGTCGCTCATCCGAAACTGCGGCAAAGAAGACAGGACACAGTATGGAGCAGGGGCAGAACATCGGAAGTGCTGGACCTCATGCCTCACCTGAGAGGTGCGGGTTCCCGTCCCATGCAGAGCACTTCTCTCCCCACTGCTCACCTTGAGGTTGCTGCCTGGGAGGATGGCCATCCCCTCCTTCCACTCCAGCACATGGACAATGCTGCAGGCCCCGCCCACCTGGGGTGGAATCACGGGGGCCTCCAGGTCACCGGCCACAGCCCTCTTTGCTACCTCCAGGGGACCGTGGGAGACCTCCGTCTTCTGTGCAACATGAGCGGTGGCTGGGAATGAAAGGCCACAAGGGTGACACGCATGTCAAGCACAGATCACAGATGTCGAGCGCAAATCAAGGATTTCAAGCATGTCAACCACAGATCAAGCATGAGGAGGGCCAAGACTACACGAGTGTGTGTTATAAGGCCCACTGAAATGTCACCATCTCGAACCATGACGCATTCAAGTGAAAGATTCCAGACTTTGATGAAGTGCAATGCATATGTATGGGTTCCAATACCGGTATGAAACAGCGGTACAGCACATTTCTGAGACAGGTGTGAGCCTGTAGCAGGTTTTTATTGCAAAGTGTGATGTGTGTCACAGGCGGTTTGGGGAAATTCACATTGGGCAGACACTCTCACCTGGAACAACAAGAGCAGCGGTAGTCAGGGGGCAAGGCTTCTGCCCAGAGCCCTCGCCGGAGGGGATGGTAACTCTCGCGGTGACGTCGGTGGCTGGGGCATCCCCGCCAACTGGCGGGTCCACTTTGGCACTCATGACAGGGCGTCACTCACTGCCACTACAGAAAGGGGCGCCAAAAATCTTACAACACGCCATCCCACCAGGCAACACAACAGCAGACTACATCCATTGTCATTCAATTTCCACCAAACGAAAGAAAAAAAAAAGATTATGATTGCATAAGCATTTCCACACAAGATAATTGGGAGAGTTGTGGTCCTTTGAAAATCCTAAGAATGTGATTAGCACCTGTGGTGCACCAGTAGCGTGTTACACCGTACTACTTCTGTGAAGTGCCATTGTTCGTTGCATTACAATTGAAGGCTAGTCTAGTTTCAGTGATTTATTAATGATTTATCTTGTCAAATGTAACTATTTAAGTGTAATTACACCTTACACTGTCTGTTAAAGATTCACAGAGTTTTGCAAAAATATTTTTTATCAGGGCTACGAAAGTGTCTCACCATCAGTGTCATTATCCTGCAAGACGTATTGGAACAATCGCTAGGCTACTTAATACTCTGTAATAATGGATATCCCTAAAATATCTATCACATCATTTCAAAACTCAACTGTGTACAATGGTATTTGCACTCAAGCTGGAAATGGACACCACAGTGTATTTGACTGTGCTGTTTTATTTAAGAAAACCATGATTTTAGTATT